>SNQJ01S0083673.1:34818-58745 GCA_010110895.2 Picea sitchensis
GAAATATATTTAATTTGAAGCACATCTTTTGGATGAGATCTTATGTCTCGTTTTCTACCATTCATTCAAGGTTCCTTTGAATCACTATTAAATTAACAAATATTCCTCCAAACCACTAAACTATATGCTATATGGCTAATATAGTCTACTATATTTTCACAATTCATATGATATATCTAATCTAGGACATCCCTTTCTATCGCTTCCTCTACAATCTTGGTGTATCGTGGTCCTTGATAAGGATCCAAAGGCCGGATGACTCTAGTACCATTAGCTTCAAATATAATTGTCCCTTTCTTCGGGCCAATAATATCATACTTTTCAAATGCCCAATAAATTCCCAACAATATAGGATATGGATATTTCTCATCCATAATATCCATAACTTCAAAATCAATAATGGTCTTAAAACTAGCTAAATCCACTTTTACAAACTCTAGTCCGCTAATGGAAAAAATCATATATTGATTGGCTATCCATAATTGTATGGGTGAATAAACTAACCCAGGTTTACCCATGGCCTCCTAGAACTTATGGCCTCTTAGGTTTACCCCAGTTTTTTAATATGCAATTTTTGGAAGATGCCAACATGTTCAATCTTGGGATTATTACAACAATTTTCAGTTCCACATATAGGTGCAACCACCCATGAGTCATGGATTTACATATTTTTTCAGGTCTAATGGGTTTCCTCATGTTTCTTCCATATATGTGATCGAGAATAGCAAGGAGGGGCAACAATATTCTTGTAGGTTTATATTGGAACCGCCCTCCTAGCCTCTCTTGCTTGATGGTTCAATGAGTAATAGTGATGGTTTTCCCTATGCTTGTGATAAGAAATATGATTACATAATCCCTATCTACCTTTGGATTGAAGAAGCTTCCAATAGTACTAGTAAACCTTGGTATGACTTCATTCTTCTTTCACATGATCATGATTTTACTTCATATTTCAACCGTAGAAAGGTAAAGGATATGTTGACATATGCTTACTTGATCCTTGATGTTTCATTATTTTATTTTGTGACCAAGCACATGGGAAAACTTCAAGATATTGATGAACTCATTAAATGGTTGCATTGGATTTATGATTTTACTTAGCATGTTTTGTTTATTATGTTATAATAGGTCAATATGAATAAGCTCTTTAGCATGAGCATTATATTAACTTTTGTGTTTCAATTTGATTGAGTGTTGCATTTTGTTCATTTTTTAATAAAGGAAATGATGTTTACATTGTATGAAATTCTATAAAGGTTGGAATCATGTACTTAGTTCATTTCATTTCATGCTCGGATTTATTTTTATCTCAAGGAAGGGATAAAGTGCTTATGCCTTCGCCTCCCTTACATTTAATATCCATTTTGTGAGAATGTTTCATGTATATAGGTTTCTGGAAGATTTTGGAGTTCTCATGCACTCTCGAGATGAACACATGTCCCCAAGTTGAAGCTAATTGTTACACCCCATATTGTCTGCATCGTACCCAATAGTTTTTCGCGAGATGTGACCACTCAGATGAGACCAAAGTGTGATGGATTTCATTGTATATGGCCATGATGGGATGTTCTTATGTACAAGTGTTTCTTAGCGGTTACTTGGATCACCTTAGGTGGATGGTCATGGCATGTCCTCTTAGTCCCAATTCTCAAGGTGCTTGGTTTTATTGCTATGGTCGACTATCTCTTAGAGGTGGTAACTCCCTCTAGGTTAGGCACTTATGTCTTGAGTAGGTATGTGGGAATTTTGAGGTGGATCTACTAGGATACATGATTTACAGGGCCCTAACTATTCACTTATTCTTTGTTTTGTAAAAGGTGATTGTGTTGTGTAACGGTTTCCAACCCATGGTTTAGTACACCTTACCCACATGGACCCTATATTTCGTATGTATGTACCAAACTTTGGCCATTGGAGATGATTATGCACATGTTTATCCAGTTTCACATTTTTCAATGCACATCATGGACTTTGAGGCATTGGTCACATTCTTCGAGGCATAAATGGGCTATTTACATCCACATGAACATCTTCTACACTCGCGATGTGTCAGAAGCCAGAACATCCCCCTCCTTTGGCACTTTTTTAAAGTGTTTTTTTTCTCATCAAAGGGGGGTGATCTCACTTAGGGGCACTTCATGAGGACATTGGGATTATTTTGAGCCCACTTAGATGATGTGGAGGTCACTCAAGTGACTTTTCACTTTGAGGAGATGACTTTAAACTCACCCTTAATGATGTGGATGGACTTTAGACCACTTCTTTCATGACTTTTGGAGATTTTAGGGTTGACCCATTCTTTGATGTCATTCCTATTGTTGGGGGTTTTATGACCCATTATTTGACTTGGAGGGTCAATCCCATACTTCATGGAGGTTCCTTGACCTTAGGTATGGACATGGTCATGATCTGGAGACATATTTGAAGGATTTATGGACATTTTTTGAGAACATTTTGTTAAAGTCGTCCCCATTGTGAGGGTTTTGTTCATATAAAGCATCATTTCAATGTGATTTGATGTAGTCTCCAAGCTTTGTGGATGACAAGTTACTCTTATTTTATTCTCTTGGGATAGATTTATGGAATAAATGATGGGAGGGAGTTGTGAGCCTCATCTATATATAAGATGCACTCCTCTCATTCAAATTGTCATGAATTGTTGGAGATCATTATTGGAGTGATTTAATAGAAGATATTTAATTTGTGTCAATTCTTGGAGCGCTATCTTTCTTGGTATTTTTAAAGGCAATTATGAAAGATTCAAGATTCTACATAAACTAGCAAGATTGTTTGTATCTCTTCCTTCTTCTTTAAAACGAGTTCGTAAGTGCTTATCTCTTGTCTTGATCAGTTCTATACTCATTGGAAAGGGTTTTAAGTATTATTTTCAAGTCTTTTGTTGATCTTGTTGGTGAAGGTTATTTCCTTGTGGAAACCCTTCTTGTAGGGCCTTGGTTTTCATGGTTTGTCTTGATTAACAAAGAGACTACTACTTTTGTGGCCCTGGTCTCTAGTTCTAATCCATAAATGTGGGTAATCAATTCTTAGAGGGGCATACTTATTGACCCCATAATCCCTAGGTGGAGATAAGGCTAAGCCCTAAATACCAACATTCACCAACCAAAAAGCCTAAAAATTCAATTCTTTTATTTTATGTCTTATAAAACATAGTTATACAAAAAAAATGTAAAATATAAACCGTCAAATATTTATTCCATTGTCTAGTGCAAAGCTAACAATTTACTTTACTTTCTAGAGATCTATATCCAAGCATTTGTGCTATAACGTTTAGTTCTAACCCTAAAAAGACAAATTGGCCCCATTGGTATTGTACTTCAAGGTTATATTTAATGTTTTGTGGTTGATTTTGAAGGTTTACTAATTCTAGAAATTTAATTTTGGCAACAAAAAATCAGAATTGGTGAAACACTAAAGCTAGACTTTAACCTTAAAAGGTGAAATCTAACCCTACCGTAGCATATTTCTCACTTGTGGATTGTTTACAAAGCATATATAAAACATTATGATGGTGAAATTTGTCTCCTAAGTGGTTCATTTTGGTTATATTTCATTTGGGAGATTTTTAGTGAAACCCGAGGGGGATTCACCACCTCTTTGTTCAAGTTTGAGTTGTTTTCATGATTAGTATTCATCTGTATTGGAATTTAATCAATTTTGGGCCATTTTTACATGGTTTGTCCACTTCCCTAGCTAAATTACCCAATGTTAATCATTCTAAGTGCTTTTAAGAACTCTTGGGGTGCTCTTCCTCACCCAAAATCTGTATTTTATGTGTTTTTATTCATATATCAGATTCTAGGATTGTTGGATAGAAGCAAGTTAGTCCAATTTAAAGAATATAATTAAGGTATAACTCAGGTATATCATTTACTCTTGATTTGTGCAATTAGATCTCACTCTTGAGCAGTTAAAGGTACTTTTCTCATTCATCTAGAGAATGATTTCTTAGTGTTGATTTATGCTTATGTTGTAGCATATTTATTTCATATCTCAAAACTCATATAATTATCTCCTAACTCTCTTTATATTTCAATAGTATTTTCCATAATACTTGCTTGAATATTCTTAAGGCATTTGGCTACTAAGGCACTGGTCTATCTAACATATATTGAGGTGTGTAGTTGGAAGGATTGGGATACCACCCGTGGTTTCTAGGAGTCGAAATAAAGTGAAGGGGAGATTGTGCTAAGGTAACAATGGTTCATTTCCATTATCGTGCTATCCCCAAAGCATCCCCACAATGGCTTCTAGTTTGGGCGATAACAGGTTGCCCTTGTTTTTTTTGGCACCATTATCAACAAAAAGGCACAATACCAAACCAAAATTTAGGAATCAAAGGAGGAGGCTGAAGTAAGAGGAACAAGGTCTCTTCTAGGTATAATCATGGTTATGAGCACTCCAATTAGACAACTAAATATGAAATGGAATCCTTGGTAGTTGAAGAGTTCTTGCACTCGAGGCTCCCTAAGTCTATCAAAGATGAGGTGGAAGAATTAAGGGTGTTGCCACTATCGACAAGGATAATGAATTTATGATTCTTGATATACCCAATTAACTTAAGATTTTGGGGATAGAGATACCGGTGAGAGCATTCAAAGAGATAAGCAATTCAACTTTTGGTGGATCATAGGGTGGGCTAGGATCATCGACTTGGGGTAGTGCTTCAAAAGGGGAAACATCCCCATCCTCTTCAGACACATCCTCAAACATGGCCATAAAAAAAAAATCTCCTGACACTTGTGCCCCGAAAAAAAAATTCATCACAGTTATAGCAAATACCCTTAAGTTGGCGTTCAACCATTTCTTCCCTGGTAAATTTCTTGATCTTAGGAGGAGTAGAAGGAGGGGCGAGATTGATGGACTGAGAGCAAGGAATAAAGGAGGGATTTCTGATTTGGTAAGAGACAAGTTGTTAGGATTCCTTAGAATGATGCGTAGTTGCAATCTAGGTCTTGGAGTGAACTATTAGGATGTGAGCTCAGATGTCATCCTTGAGGCCACTGATAAAGAATTCATGGAAGAAGGTGTCAGACATGCCTTAGTTCGGAAATCCAATTGTTCAGAAACGACAATGTATTATTCCACTATACTAAACTATTTCAGCTTGGTCAAATATCCCAATTGATGTGTGTTAGTTTCAAAGCGTTCATAAAGGTATACAACAAATCGGGTCCAAGCAAGATACCCTCGTTGTGAATTTTTACACCATTCTCGGCATTTCAAATCCAAATAAAGGACATCAATACGAAATTTGGTCAAGTCATCAATAATATCATGAAGGAGAAATAATGTTCCATTTGAGTGACCCAACCCATGCAATCCAAGCCATCAAATTTATTCACCTCAACTTTTGGATGACGCAACTCACAAGTAGGGGGTTAGAATGAAGAATGAAGAATGAAGTTAGCACCCTCTTGGTGTGAAGGTTGTGCAGAAGAATTAGGACCATTGGATGGCATAAGAATGGTTGTTAATTTTTTTACAGTAGCAAGAAGGGTTTCCAAGTCAGCGAGCCAACAATTTATGGTGTCCAATTGGTGGAGACAGAAATTTGTTCGAGCAATATTGGAAATATTGTCACTGATGTCGGTCTTGGTCTACTCGTGGGCTATGTCCAAGGTAGTGATGTGACTGTCAAAGTCTTGGTTGTGCGTGTGGGCCATCTGGGAGAGGTGGGAAATAATAGGGCGGGTGGGTCCCGATGAAAGGGATTATGAGAGAGTGAGATCAATGTGATCATGGAAAAGAGAGGAATCTAATGGGATAGGTCCCAAATAAGGGTGTTAGGGAGAGTGGTTGGATCCATAGGAGAAAAAAAGGATTATAAGAGAGGAGTACCATTGTAATCAATGCAAAGAGAGGAATTTAATGGGATAGGTCCCAAATAAGGGTGTTGAGGACCCCTATACTTGTTTTTTTTACTCATGCGGAATTATACTCCTATCTAAATAATACTGCAATGACAAAATGCCCAAATTCTTAATAGTTCAAAATGTGTAGGAATTTTGTAGCTTGGATGAAAAAAGCAAGGTTTTGCACACTGGATGTGCAAAATTTCCACTTTGTGTCTATTCAGTTTCTATTCTATTGTGTTTCAACAACAAGAGTTAGAGTTTTTAGGGTTCCTATAGACAAGGGATTTCCCTATGTTATATCTCTTTGATATACCAGTGGGTTCTAACAGTGGTACTCGACCCAATATCTCAAGGTATCTCAAGGCTCTGACTAAGGAGGCTCAATCATACCCTTATATGTACTACCTGATTACCTAGGTACACGAATATAATCTTTCTGACTATTATTCTTGATGCCACTATAGTAGTCAGGCGGTCGATGAGCTGATCTACAACTAATTTAAGGAGACCTATGGGACTCCCTATATACCTGAGGGTATGTGGGAGTGAATAGTTGTGTACATGTGTTGTCTAATGTGGTACTACTTGAAGGGGTACCAACATGGGTTACAAAGGTTTCCAACCAAGTGAAATAATGTTTCGAGTAACCACGAGAAACCACCTATATTTCCTACATGTATTCTTCCCCAACAACAAATTTTCTCATTGAATGACATACCATTATGTTTTAAAGATGTCGGAAATACACGTCTCTAGCCTGAAAATATTGTTTAAAAATCCGTAGAGGAAACTTCTTTGATACCACTTGTAAGGTACTAGATGTTATTATGTAGAGCATAAATAAGATTGTTTATAAGATTATCAACAGAAAGATCAAAATAGAGAGCACAATGACATAATTGAATCTAGAAATGATACCTTTATTATCTCCATAGCCATGTTCACTTGCCTCTTTAAGGGGGCAACCTCCAACAGAGTAGAGCACAAGTACAAAATGATTCTCAAGACAACTTTTCCATGCTTTCTACTCCTATTTATACTATTTCTATCTTCTAGAGAACATTATAGAAGAAGATCTTTCTAGAAGCGGAACCTTCTATTAATTTTCTTACATTATACATGTTCACATTGTTACATAGGCATTATTTACTAATGTTGGCCTTTATTACATAGAAAACATATTATTCTATCTACTTGAGGGGTTAGGGAGGTTAGGTCCCAAACAAGGGACTTGGGTAATTTGCTTGGGAAAATGATCTTGGTGGATCATGCTTACAAATCCAATGTTCATCAGTTGGTGGAAAAGGTGTTGGTGGATATAAACATTAGATCAAGGTTGGTTGAAAGTATCGACATTGTTGCAAGCGATATGGTGCATTCTTGGGTACTTGACAACACTAATATCCCCTTTAGATGTGATATATGCCATGATTATGGTCACCTTGTTATCGACTATGTGTGTCTTTCTTTTGTCATGTTTGGAAAAAGAAACTTGGGTCAAATCCTAATCAAAACTTGGTTGAAGTGGGCATGAAAGCATAGGGTATTGGAGGGGATAAATCATTGTCTTTGGATTTGGTGATTAGTTTTGAGATTATATAAAAATTAGAGTCTTTGGGCCCAATGAAAGTGCATGAGGCAAGATGAAACATAATCTCCACTATTGATAATGTTGATTGTGGCTTCAAAAAGGATCCTCATTCAGATGCATTAGAGTGACTAGATAATATTACAGTTCAACAAAAGGTGAGATAAAGATTGAAGATGGATATTCTTAGTTTGAGAGGATTATTAATGACCCCGATGTAATTGGTAAGTCTTCAAACCCCTATTATAATATTCTTCCAAACACAAATTTAGTCCTAGGTGAGGATTGGACACTCCCATCTAAGGTGGTCGAAAATCCCAAGTGGAGGGGAAAGGAGAAAAGTGGGGGAAGGACAAAATTCCCATTCTTCATCGTCGAAGGAGGAGGGTAGGGGGTGGGGAGGGAATCTATCTCTGATTGCTACAACCTTACATTTTCCTTTCATAACTTCTTAAGGGATGGGAAACCAGACATGTGGAATGAAATCTCAATAGAAGAGATGAAGGGGAAATATTGATATGATCTATGATCCAAATCTCTAGATGGTATAGGTGGGAAACCCTCAAGGATATTAGGGATAACTACACTAAAGGGCACAAGGCCAAGGCTAGTGGGAAGGAAATCATTTCTACACCATGCATGGGAGAAGATGGTAATTGAAATCCGACAAGGGAAATAGTGATTGATCATCAGGGTGTGTTATGATCATAAATTGCTCATTGAATATAATAGGACTAGGTAGTTAATCTAAAAGGCTAGCTTTGTCGAGACTCGTGAAAACAAAAAAAACAGACATTGTACTATTACAAAAAATTATGGGGAAGCGTGATTTTCTCACTAGTAGTCTTAAAAAGTGTCTGAAATGCTAGGATTTGGCCTATATTGTTTTTGTTGGTCTCTCGAGGGGTTTGATTTTAGTTTGGAGGTTGAGTGTATGTTTAACAAGCAATTTTTCTACATTTTCAGGTCTGTGTATGAAATTTCATAGTGAAATATTTGGCATGCCCATAAATACATTGAATATATACAATTCTTATGAAAGGAAACAACATTTTTGGGGTAGAATTTTTTATCTGCCATTTGGTGGGGAAGTTAGATTGGTAATTGGGGCTTACTTGAATTTTACTACTAGTAGAAGAGAAGTTCAGGGTGAAGCTACCAAGGCTGATAGAATTGCAGATTACATTTCACATCAACTGAGGTAGTAGGGTTGGTTGATGTAGAACCCATTTCAATGAGGTTGAGTTGGAGGAATAACCAGAGTGGACCTGATGAGATTTCAAAATGCCTTGATAGATTTCTCGTTTTGATAATTTGATACAAAGGGTAGACATATATAGGTCTTGGATTGTGGAAGGGGGTATCTTAGATCATAGCCCCATTTTCATCCAATTAGAGCATAGGAATGATAAGCCACCATCTCCTTTCAAATTTAATCATGTATGGTTTGAAGACAAATCCTTTATGGAACTAGTAAAAGACATCTCGAAAAACTATGAAGAATCATTGGAAAAATCTGCTAGTGAAAAAATTGTTGAAGGATTAAATAATGTAAAAGTTAAGGTGGTAGCATGGGCTATGGAGAGATAAAATATTAGTGATAAACTTATTAAAGAAATAAAGGAAGAAATTAAGGTAACGTTTAGTGACAATGTAAGCAGGGTCTTTAGCAACAAGGAATTAATAAGAACTAAAGATATTGAAGCTAGAATGATGAAATTGTTGCATGATCATGAAGCAAAATGGTGAATGAAAATTGAGGCTACATGGTTGGAATCGGGAGATGGGAATACTCATATTTTTCACAAATATGAAACTTATAATAAAAATCTAATACCATATGAGAAATGAAGAATGATGAAGGGGGGATAGTCATGGGTTATAAGGACTTATTAGAGTTAAGTGTTAATCATTTTAGTTCAATTTAAAAAGAAATTGAATAAGCAAACATTGTCAAAATAGTAAAAGTGACATCATACTTTCCACAACTAGTCTCAGAGGAGGACAATCACGAGCTATATAAAGGAATATATAAATATAAGATAATGATTGTTTTATCGTCATTTCAAAAAGATGATAGCCATGGATCAAGAAACTAGACCATTGAATTATTTCTAGGTTTTTATTTATTTATTAGGTGATGATCATCTTAGGGTTGTCAAGGAGGTCAAACTTTTATGTAAGGTATTGTTGATGTTTTAGTATCGGAAAAAAACTTCCACACAAGTCGAGTGTCGGACTTGTGGAAGTCATCCAAAAGTCCTTTCAGACCTTTGTAATTCACTTTAATTAAAGGTAATTATCAAAGTGAAGAGATTTTTAATTATTGAGTTAGGAAAGTTTAATAAAATGTAATTTAAATGCATTAGTGGTTTAGACGTATATCAACCATTTATCTCAAGTGAGCTGAGATTTAATCTCAGTCTTCAATCACTTTGGAGATTAGGGTTAGGATATTCAACTCAATGTTATAGAAGAAAGACAAAGTGAAAGGGAAATACATAGAGTGTGATACATAGAGAGTGTTAGAAAAACATGAGAGAGACAGTAACTTAGTTGCGTAGAGAGTCAGAGAAGTTCCTGACTATGCATTACTTCACAAAGACATTCCATCCTCAACTGAAGAGAGTGGTCAAGAAGGAAAGGGAAACAGAAGCAAGGTCGTATGACAATGTGGTTGAGATAGGAGGTTACAACAAATCCTTGTTTGTGTTTTCTCCTTGTCAGTATGGTAAGCCTGTGTAAGTTTTTATTAAGTGAATGGAAAATTGATTTGAAGGGCAGTAAAAAATTGTTGTGTATTTTGAAATCTATATTTTTCTTCCATTGTTTATTCTCTAGTTAAATTTCCAACCAGTGTAATTACTCTATGATCCAAAATTTTGTTTTAAATTTCAGTTAGTAATTTTTTACTTAAGAATCAAAAGGAAGTAATCTACCTAGGTTACTGGAATAGAGATTTTAACATGGTATCGAAGCAGGGTCTCTAATTGGGATTTCCAAGTACCAATAGTCATTTCTAGTACATATATGGGGTTACAGTAGCATATATATTATATCTAAGTGATCAACAGTTAGATCTAGTACATATTTGGGGTTACAACAACATATCTATTAGATCTAAGTGACCAACAAGTAGATCTAGTACAAATATGGGGTTACATCAACATATATATTAGATTTAAGTGACCAATAGTCAGATCTAATTTATATGGGGTTTACAACAACATATCTATTAGATCCGAGTGACCAAGAGATAGATCTAGATACGGATATAGTGTCTAAGGCCGAACATTGTAAAACATGTCTTAAAAGAAATTGTAATTATGTTTTATAAATTTTGGTGAGCCAAGTTTGTATAAGCTGAGTAGGCTTGTGTGTTTGTTAGGCCGGGGAGCATAAGTGTTGAAGGCCAAGGCACTGTGAAGTGTGCGATATGTATACAAAGATGATCAATAAGAATATAAACACCGCCCGGTCTGGGGCCAAACCACCATGAATGGTGAAAGGGGACCGGCGTCCTGAGAATGGAGCAAGGAATTAGGGGTTGGAGGGTGGAAAAGGGGGCTAAGTGTTGAACCTAAGGGCTAAGCCTAGGGGGATTAAGCCTTGAGATGTATTTTAGTATTATTCCAAAGAGAAAATACATTATATGTTTTAACCTAATTCCTTGTTGGTAGGACATGTGATTTCCAAACAATGGAAGGCACGCCCACTCGTTCGAGAGCAGCGTCTGGAGTTACATGGGTGACAAGTGTCAACCTGACCATACAATAAAAGGTCGAGATGGTATGGTGGGGTCTCCCTCCTCAGGAGGGACTTCGAATGTGCCAGAAGGAAGAGTCGACTCTCATGAGAAAAACCCTCATTTATCCCTCTGAGCCGTTCGGAACTACGTTGACCCTTGCGTGGATTATCTATCACGCATTCAGAACACAGGCATTGAGTCTATCCTGGGTAAGGCGGATGGGGAAACGACCATTAAATGGGGGAGAGGGAAATTAAATTCCCTACTTGGGAAAATTGTGCTTCTGGGAAAATGAACAGAGTGAGATCGTACATGTTGTTGAACGGTTTGAAGCCTGGTAATGCACTTTCCCTGTGTTTTGTTGTGACCACGCAGTACTAGGCTGCGTGAGGCTTGTTGGCTTGCGAGCGACTCCTCCAGGTGAAGGCCTTGTGAGAGGAGAAAGAACTCACAGGAAGGAACCACAGCAGCTGTTCCATAGGCTTAGGAACTTCCAGTTAGGTCTGTTCTAAGTAGCTTAAGGGGTAAAAGAGCTAGTAGGGACTATCTAGGTAATGAAGAAGGTGCACTCTCTGGGGTGGAACAAGCATGTGAAGAATGAGAGTCCGTGAGTAGTATTAAGGAGGAGAAATTTCTTCTGAGTGGTTGTGTATGTGCCCGAATTCCAACCTATTTCAGACCTAGGATTCCCTTACTGAGGGTGGAGCTCGGTCCCATCTCGAGGGTGACCAACTGTTGGTGACAAAACGATTAATGAGTCTAAAATTTGGGAGGTTCATGGGAGGCACACTTGGTTGGTGAATTCTCTACATTTGTTAAAAGTATACGAATTATGTTTTATACATTGGCATGGTATGTTGTATATATTATCATGTTTTCCGTTGTATGTAAATGAATTACATTTGAATGCTATGGTTTGTTAATAGTAACAATAACTTATATATTTTACTATGAGAATTAAGTGTGTTTAATTATTTAAATGCATGTGGTTATAATTCACATACGAATTATGTAAACATTCATATATAGAATGACATGGCTTTGGGGGTTGGAAACCTCGGTGGTAAAAGGTACATCCTACAAATTGGTATGAGCCAGGTTTCGACAGAGCCTAGTCTGGGCAGTTGAGTGGTCTTAGTTAGGGTGAGAGAAATTATGTTTGGAGGGACAATTTAGGACCTAGTATAGTAGAAGTGTATAGGAGTTATAACCACATGCCTATAGCTAAGGAGGTATAGCAGTGCTATAAGCTAGGCTGGTATGGTCCTATGGCCACGAGGGAGATGAGTCTCACCAATGGTGTTAGAGCAAGTAGGATACATTAGGGAGGAGAATGAAGACCCTTGTCAGGATCACGGAGCCTGAGTTTAAAACCTTTGGAAGCTGCCTGAGAGGAGGTTCTGACCCACAGAGTTAAACCGAGGGTCATGAATTATTAAAGATCACTATGGGATTACAGGTCAACCGTCAAGTTGTGGTTACCTGAGAGGTTTAAGTCCTCATGGGTAGGGAGAAGTCCAGGAACAACAGAGAGGATCATATGAGGATTAGGAGGACGATGTCAGAATCCACCGGAGAGAGTGAACTTCAGGAGAATCCAGAGTTCTCAAGCACATAGAATTTTGTCCACCCAGATCGCGATCCGTGATTTTGTGACAAGATCTGGACCATTCATATTTAGGGACACATTAAGATGCACCAGCCGAGGAAGAAGAATCCAGAACAAGGAAGTAGAGATCCATCCCGATGGCCCAGAGTTCAATAGGTCGGGAACAGAACAGTGATTCATACACTTTGAAGCTACAGATCCAGAAACCTACGATGGAGGATTTGATCGGTCATGGAAATGGGTGAGTAGTGTGGTGAGAGGTATATGTGGAGGGATAGCTACGGATGGAGTCCATTAAAATCACAAAATGCGAGAGTTAAGGTATCAAGAGTTTTGGCACATTCGATTCGCGAAACCCCGAACACCGATGATAAGGAAAGGCAGGAGTCCACAGTGTGGTCACATAGGGTAGGAGCCATAAAGTAGGGGGCTAGCGATGTAAAAGGTAAGCGCATGAAATCGAGGCTCAGGGGATTCAACCCACAGGCTCTTTACCGGTTTTAAAATCAAATGAAAGTAACAGATAGAAGGAAGGAATACCTCGAAGAGTTCCTGTGGGAGGAAAATCCCTCGATAGGGAATAGAGCATGTCTCAAATTCTCCCGAAGGTAGATAGAAGGAAGAATCATGTGAGACGTGCCACAGTAGGCACACTGTCGAGAGCCATGTATAGAATGGTAGTGAAATGAAAATGGTGGAGTCTTGCATAATGAACTCTGAAAGTCCCGAAAGGTGAAGTTTGGGACATGAAAACAGAATAAGCCAGTCAAAAACCTTGTAATGTTAAAATGTCTTTTGTTCTTGTTCACATTAGTTATAAATATTGTGGATTGTTTGTGAAGGTTTAAATGGCATGACAAATTTCAAATTTGATTGCACACGGTGTGTGTCTTGAGTTAGCAGGCTTGTTACTTCCAGTTAATCAGCATTCAGTATGGAGTGGGGAAAGTCAGGTTTACCCTTGGAAATAGAAGGCCAGGCAGGAAGAAAGGATGTTGACACAGGAGTGAAGGATGAACTCTAATGGGCATGTGGAAAGGAGATGGATAAGAGGACATATTAGAAAATCCTTGGGGATTGAAAGAGAGGCCAAGGCTCCCCGAGATGATAGTCGAAAGCTCGTGAAAGTCAAGGATCGACAGGGAAATTAAACTTAAAATTCTTGCGAGAATCTGGAAAGAATAGAAGAAACTTGAGAAGGGAAAGGGCCTCAGTGCAATGGAGATTAGCGAGAGACCATGGGAGAAAGTAGGTCGAGAGTGGTAGCCAGCGTCCGCAGTGCGGCTCAAAAACATTGGACGGGGAGACACACGATGGTTCAAGCCCGTCCCCTAACCGAGAGAAACATCAAAATCTAGAAAGGAGAGGTGAAAGGAGAGATGAACAAGATTAAGCCTCCAACCTTCAATGGAGAACATAAAAAGGAGGAATATATGCAGAACATGGTTGCTTGGCATGAATAAATCCTAGCTACTGATGTGCACTTGTTTGAAGGAAGAATTGCAATGTATGGCCCAGAGGAAAAGCCTCATGTGGTGGGATGGGTTTGTGTGGGTCTCAACACATCCAGAGAAAGAGGTCCGCGTGGAAGGAGTTTAGGAGAATTTAGGGAAAATACGACTAAAGATACTATGGCCAGGAAAGATGCAACAGTGCTTGAACTCAAGTTGGGATGTATGTCCATTGATGAGTATGAGAGAAGTTTTCTGGAACTCTTGAAGTATATTCCATTCATCAAGAGCAGTACATCAAAATTAGGAGGTATCACAGGTGGTACCACTTTCCATTGGTGAAAAGATTCAATCTGATGATCCTAAGACCATGGAGAAACCATAAGAAGGGTGAAAAGCCTATATGAACAGCAGAAAGAAAAGCCTACGGAGGCCCAGGATAACAGAGAGGTTTAAAAAAAAAGGAAGAAGCGCGTGAGAAGGGAAGCAAGCCTTCCTTTTTAGAAATAGTCCTTGAGGACAGTCATCTTTTAAAGAGCGCAGGAAAGTTGAAGGGGGAGTGAAGCAGGATGCAAGGCCTCCACCCATGGAGTGTTGGGGGTACATGGGGAGATCATAGATGGGGCGCCCCGCAGAAAGACAAGAAAAGCTGTCCATATTGTGCATTAAGCTGAAACGATTGGAGGAGATATAGGTATTGGAATGTCTTCGAGGATCCTACAGCATCCCTAGACAACAAACAATGATTTCTATTCATAAAATGATTTAAGGGTGGAGAATTATGATCAACAACCGACATTATTTTAATTGATTTAGGGGCTATACATAGTTATGTAGATCCTAGGGTGGTGGAAGTTTGCATCTGAAGAAAACATAGAAGTCTTGGTTAGTGCAATTAACCACAGGGACCAAGAGGAAAGTCAACTGGTGGTTAGAATCTTGTTGGTGGACATAGAAGGAATGAGCACTAAGGGTTGGAGAATTGAATATTCTGCTTTGGCTCTATGATTACTAGTAGGATGGGCTGGTTGGACCCATTTTCCTTATACAGTTATTTGTAACAAGAGTTCCCACATATGCAGACGAAATGGAGTAGCAATCAAAGGATTTAATTTGTGGTTGTGAGGGAAACCTCAGCTATGCAGTTGAAGAAATATTACGGAAAAGGGTGTCAGTGGCCATCCAGTGGAAGAGGTATTCAAAAATGTGGTCTGAATCTGAGAGGAACCATAGGGTGCTCAAAAGAATTTGAGGGCGTGTTTGAGGAGGTGCACAGACTGCACCTCAGAGGGACATTGACTTTCTATAAATCTAATGCACGGGTGAAAGATTTGTAATGGAAACTCGAGAGCTATTAAAGAAAGGCTACATTAGTCCCAGTGTGTCACCCGTGGGAGCCAGTCCTATTTGTGAAGAAAGAAAGATGGGGACGATGAGGTTGTGCATCGACTTGACTGAGTTAGTCAAGAAGTCAACATCAAGAACAAATATCTCTGCCAAGTTGATGATCTTTTGGTCCGGTTGAAGGATCTGAAAGTATTTTTGAAAATAGATCTTGATACGGGTATATCAAGTGAGGGATAAAGGTGAGAACATAAATAAGACCCGCTGCTAGAATAAAGATATAGTCCCTATAGTTCTGATGGTTAGTTTGGATTGTCAAATAAACGAATGAGTGTTGGTATGGACCGCGTTTGTCATAGTATTCTTAGGATGATATCTTGGTGTACTCCAAGGCCGAGGAGGAACACGAACAACATCTTAGAATAGTGCTGCAGGTGTTGAGAGAACACCATTCCTACATAAAAGCCCGAGCAAATTCTCCCATTTTACCATGAATCCATTATACAGGACACATTATTTCGAAGAGGGGATCGTTGTGGATCATAAGAAGGTACAGGCCATTCAAAAGTGGCCAGCCAAGAAAATGTAATGAAGTTAGATCCTTTATGGGTGCAGCGGGTTATTATAGGAGGTTTATAGCGGATTTTCAAGGATAGCTCATACTATCACTTCCCTTGCAAGGAAAGGATGGGTGAACAATGCGAGGAAGCGACTTCCGACAATTGACATTTTACTCACTAGTACTCCAATCCCTAAAGATTGTTGATCAAGTAAAGGATTACGTAGGTGTGCAGTGTATTGTAAAGAGGAAGAGGTTGGGAGGTTCTGACCAAGAGGGATACATGTTTGTTATGAATCTAGAAAATTTGAAAAGAACATAAGAAGAATTATACCACTCATGATTTAGAAACGGCAAAAGTTGTCCATGCCTTGAGGAAATGGACACATTACCTCATGGGCGGGGAGATTGAGTTGAGAAGCAGAGACCATAACGGTCCTAAAGTATCTATTCGTCGGCCGACCCAGCAAATACCCGGGAAAATGGATAGGTGGAATTTACGTACGAATATGACACGATATCAAAATAATCAAAGGAAGAAGACAATAAATCATTGATGCACTCGTGAGAAAAGTGCATGAATTACATGCTATAGCCATTAGCATGTACATGACTGAGTTGAAAGACAGAATCATGGATGCTGCAAGTGTTGATTTGTGATACAAAGGAACTGTAACAAAGCTCTGACTGACGTGAGACCATAGACGAGGAAAGTTGCCACCTTAGGGCCGAGGGTCTACTGTATAAAAAGCAGTGTATGTACCCAATGCCCGAGAATTGAGGCTGGCAATTCTAAAATAAATGCATGTCGACTTATACGTGGGACACATGTGGATATCGGCCTTGGCGGTAGTCAAAGAGCCATTATTTTTAGCCCGGAGGTATGAAGAAGAAATTATTGAATACAGCCATGAGATGTATGGAATACCAGAGGTCAAGGCGAACTACACAGAGACATCCAGTAGGGTTTTTGCAGCCTTTACTTATTCCTGTGTGGAAATGGGATGTGATAACAATGGATTTTATCACGGGATTTCCCAGGGCACAGTAAGCGACATGATTCAATCCTTAATTGGTGGTGGACAAGCTTACTAAGGTTGTTTTATTCCAGAAACCACCCACGGAAGCGTGAGATATTTAGATATCTTTTTAAAAAGTTGCAACATGGAATTCTAGAACAATTGTGTCATTAGGGACCGAAATTCGCAATTTGGAAAGGATTGGAGCGAATCTGAACTTTAGTACAACAAATCATCCCGAGTCGGATGGACAGACAGAGAAGGTAAATAGAGTAATATAAGACGTACTAAGAATGTATGTGATGGATAGAAAAACCATCAAAGGTGGGAAGACTACACATTTGGTAGAATTTCTCTCACAATAATGGGTATCATACATCTCTGAAGATGAGCCCATTCGAGCGCTTTATGGAAGAAAATTAAAACTCTCCGGTGAGATGGGATAATCCAGTTGATAGAACAATAGTTGGACCTAAACTACTCAAGAGATGGAAGATCAAATGAGTTAAAATTAGACATAATCTAAAAGCTTCCGGAATGATGAGAAAATCTGCTTGATAGTACTTGAACCCATAGAGAGTTCAAAATTGGGTGATATGTTTTCTTGAAAGTGAAAACTACTTGAGGAGTTCCACAGGGGTGGGAAGTTGTGCCAAGTTGGCGACAAGATTTTGTGGGCCATTTGAGGATCATGGAAAGGATTGGGCAGGTTGCATACATGCTTGCATTGCAACTAAATACATGATGTACATAATGTGTTTCATGTTTCCACAGCAAGAAATATGTACGTGCCCAATCATGTTATGATTAATTTGTGATTTAGGAATTGGAACAGGAAGATTAATCACATAGAAGTGCATCTTGTGCATATTGGGCGGGAAAAACAACTACGGAGGTCGAGCTATAGGAAAAGCTTGTAAAGGTCCGATTGGACCTGTTATGGTCCTGAGGATACGACATGGGAGCATGAAAGAGGTTATAATTACCCGCATCTTTTATAGAAAATTTTGAAAGGCATCTTGAGATGTTGTATAAAACACTTGAGGGCAGTCTAAAAATAAGGAGGGGATTGCTTAGTGTCCCCAAGGCAAACCCCATTATAAAACATGTCTTAAAAGAAATTGTTATGTTTTATAGGCTGGTGGAAGCCAAGTTTTGTATGCTTTGGTAGGCTTGTGTGTTTTGTTAGGCTAGGGAGACTAAGTGTTGAAAACCAAGAGCACAACTTTGATGTACTACATTATGTATACTGAGATGATCAATAAAATATAAACACCACTTAAGAGGGGTACAAACCGACCACAATGAATGAGTGAAAGGGGACTGGCGTCCTGAAATAGGAAAGAATTAGGGGCTGGAAGGTGAGAAAGGAGCTAAGTGTTGAGCCTAGAGGGCTTAAAGCCTTGGGAATAATATTTTAATATTATTGAAAAATACATTATATGTTTTAACCTAAGTCCTTGTTGGTGGGACATGTGATTTCCAAATGATGGAGAACCGCTGCGTTCTGGGAATGCATGCGGTTGCATGGGTGACAAGTGTCAACCAGCCATGCAATAAAAAGCCAAGATGAGTCGTGTTGGGGTCTCCTCCTCCGGGGGACTCAGGTACTGCCAGAAGGAAGAGTCTGACTCTCGCAGAAAAAAACCCTCGTACATCCTCTAAAACCATCCGGAACCTGCATTGACCCTTGCATGGATTCTGTCACGCATTCCCGACAAACAGAGCGTGATTCTATCCTAGGTAGGGCGGATGGGAAACGACATTCCCGTGGGAGAGGAAGTCGTAATTCCCTACAGGAAGAATTCCTTCTAGGAAGAATGAACAGGTGAGATCATCCTATGACTAGCTGAACCGGTTTGGGAAGCTGATATGCATTTCCATTAGTTTGTTTAACCACCTTGAGTACTAGGCTAAGTGAGGTTTGGGCAGCCTATGAGCTGACTCCTCAGGGAGAGGAAAGAGTGGGAGGAAGAGAACTCCTGGAAGGAACCACAGCCCAGCTGCCATGGGGCAGGAGACTTCGGTCTGGTCCTATTCTGTAACCAAGGTAGAGGCTGGCGGTAGAAGGGTATCTAGGTATTGAAGAAGGTGCACTCTCCTAGGGTGGAGCAGGCTTGTGTGGAATGACAGAGAAGGTGCACTCTCCTGGGGTGGAACAGGCATGTGGGGAATGAGGGTCTGTGGGCAGTGAGCGTGGGAGATTCCTGGGAGAGCTTTCTTCCTGGTGGTTGTGTATGACTAAATTCCCTATAACCTCAGCCTGAGCCTAGGATTCCTTGCCTTGGGGTGGAGCTCAGTCCCAGCTCGGGGGTGACCCACTGTTCAGCTGATGAACAATGTGGTATAAGGCTGGGAGGTTCGTGGGAGGCCTGCATTTGGTTGGTGAATTCTACAGCTGTTAAAAGATAAGCATCTGAATTATGTTTTATCACATTTGGCATGACTGTGTTGTATATATTATCATGTTTTCCGCTGTGTAAATGAATTATTGTTGAATGCTATGGTTTGTTAATGGTAACAGTAACTTATATATTTTACTCTGAGAATTAAGTGTGTTTAATTGTGTTAAATGCATGTGGTTATAATTCTTGTACGAATTATGTAAACATCCATGTATAGAATGGTAACTGAGAGGTTGGAAACCTCGGTAGTAAAAAGGTACACTACAACAGATATGGGGTTACAGTAGAATATCTATTATATATGAGTGGCCAATAATCAGATCTAGTATAGATCTGGGGTTACAATAGTATATTTATTAGATCTAAGTGACCATCAGTAATATCTAGTTCATATATGTGGTTTATAGCAATAGATCTATTAGATATGAAGTCCAGCAGTTGGTTTTTACTAGTGCTTGAAGGACTAAGCACATTTTCATGGCAATTTGTTTAGATCTAAGCAAAGGCATGCATTATGACAATCTATATCCAGAACAAGAGTCCTCATAAAAACTTGGAGGACAAGACACCAAAGGAGGAATCCACTGGTGTGAAGCCATAGGTGAGCCACTTATGCATCTTTGGTTTTCCAGTGTATATACATGTACCATAAGAGAAAGGGACCAAGATGGATCCCTCCAACATGAAGGGTGTGTTTATGGGATACAACAAGACTTCATAGGCTTACATGATTTTCATTCCAGCACAACAGAGGAGAATGGTGAGTTGAGATGTGAATTTCAAGGAGGACCTTGCATCCATGAAGTCACATAAGACCCTACCGGTGAAAAAATATAGTGAGCAAGAAGATATGAAGGTTGAGTCTATATCATCAATAGATTCCAATGTAGGAAGTCACCCTTTACATGAGGAGGAGGAGATATTATCCCCTTGTAGTTATGTTAGGAGACCTTGATAGTTCATGTAGACATTGAGGGATGCTAAGGAGCATGTTGAGGCTCCTAATAGTGCATCCAGGGAGAGAAGGACTCCAAATAAGTTTCTAAACTATATGGCGCTAATGAGTAACATCAATGATTCCAATCCTTCCAGTTTTGAGGAGGAAACAGACTATTAGGTTTGAAGGAATAACATGATTGAGGATGATGTGTGGGGAATTGTGCGAGGACTAGAGGGAAACTTAGTTCCAGGTGGTTCTTCAAGAAGTTCCTTCCTCTCTAAGAGGGAGTGTTGATGTTCTAGCATCAAATAGGGACTTCCCCACATGTCGAGTGTCGAACGTGTGGAAGTCATCCAAAATTCCTTTCAGACCTTTGTAATTCACTTTAATTAAAGTTAATTATTAAAGAGAAGAGAATTTTAATTATTAAGTTAGGAAAGTCTAATAAAATGTAATGTAATTTAATTACATTAGTGATTTATAAGAATCTCAACCATTGATCTCATGTGAGAAGAGATTTAATATCACCCTTCAATCACTTTGGATTTTAGGGTGAGGACATTCAACTCAATGTTATAAAAGAATGACAAAGTGAAAGGAAAAGACATAGAGTGTGATACCCATAGAGTGTTAGAAAAACATGAGCGAGACAGTAACTCAGTTGCACATAGAGACAGAGAAGTTCCTTAGTGTGCATTACTTCACAAAGACAGTTCATCCTCAGGTGAAAAGAGTGGTCAAGAAGGAAAGGGAAACATAAGCAACAATAGAAACAGGGTCATACGGTTGTGTGGCTGAGCTAGGTGTTATGGGATTTTTTCTCATGGGGATCTTTCTAAATACATAGCAAAATATCCTAGGATTAGTCTTGTAATCCTAGACAGAAAGGGGGTAGATTCCTTATGATTTTCCTAGATCTAGATCCAAACACATGGATTCACAATTATCCTAAAGAGTAGGGAGGACTTACATACCTTTCTTGAGGTGGTCCTTCATATTTTTTGGTTGTTGTAGTCCTAAAACTCCAAATCCAAGATCCACAACCTACTTCATGTATACAAAAGACAAGCAAAACCTTATCTTATTCTCTACTAAGGATTAGAATCCTAGATCCAATCTAATTCTAATAAGATATATAAACGAATAAATCAAATCTATCATTTATTCAATGAACACAAATGATATGAAGGGAAAACCAAATGATTATTATTAAAGCATGGAGAATAAATACCAAATCATGCCTCAACTTGATGAAGATGCATCCTTCTCTTATTCCTTTCTCCTTGCCTCTCCTTGCAGCTTCTTGGTCTGGCTAGGCTCACGGACTTCTAGCTATAGTAGATGGATACCTCTATAGTTGGATAGCATAACAATGTTATTCAAGTCTTCCTTATCTTGCCTTTGTTATATATCTCTTGGAGGAGGCTTGGGAGAGGCTTATAGATATTCTAGAGGCCACTAGAGACTCGAATGATGTGATTTCCTAGGCATTTTCCACGAAGATCCAACTCATCCCTCTCCTATCACCTCATAACTCCTGAATTCTAGAAGTTTAGCAGTGCCTCACTTGTTGAGCCACTAGTGTCCAGCGAGGGCCTCGCTTGTTGTTTACTATGTGTCATGTGCGGACCGCCAAAAGTGCTCCAAAAGGGGTCACACCTTAGGAAAAATATGTATTTTGGATTCTATCCTCTGATGTACTCTTCTCTTGCCTATAGGGTGGAAATTAAGGCTATAATAGATGCCCCCTAATGTGTGAGGTTTGGAAAGGAGTGGATGGTCGAAATACATTACAATAATATCCATGTGAGGCAGTGCAAGGAGGGAGAAAAGGAGGTTTGAAAACCAAATAAGTCCTACAATAAAACACCAAGGATGAGAGCATATATTGAACAATACCCTAGGTAGACATACTCAGACTCTGAATGAGCATGGCCACCAAATAATACATTGTGGATCCATGATATGAAATGCTATACCATGGACACGAAGTAATACACAGTGGATCCATGTCATCGATAATACTGTATCCATGAGACAATACAATGTGGATCTACATCATGAACTCAATCATAGCCACCAACAAATATAATGTGGATCTATGACACAACATATAGATGTTAGGAAGAAAATGAGCACTAAGGAGAATTCCCCCAAAGTCTTCATATACAAGTGATATACTCCATCGAAACTTGGGAGAGTATGTTGTAAAGGAATGATGTGGCCCCAAACCCAAGGTCTTGATATCAAACCTCGATGGTACGGATCTACAACATGCGAATAAATGAGTTGATGTCGAGCGTGGTAGAAACCATCTTATTACTAGTCATTGATGTATACCATTAATAGATGCAAGGGGACCCACCAATGATGATTATGGACCCCAAGGTACCTAGTACAATCTATCAAGTGTGAATAGAGGATCTCATGTCGAACACTTGTAGAATCAATTGATCAAAAATCAATGATGTAAACTCAGTTTCGATCACGAGGAGGCCTGCCACTAAGGACTGCAAGCTCCAAGGTACCAGTTGGTTCCTATATTCCTCTCCTAGATAATGTGTTGAAGTCGATAGGAAGAGATATGTCAAAGGAGGGCCTTGATGTATCCCCCATCAATTAACATGAAACATACACCGAGAGATGATGTTAAGAGAGAGTATTGCAAAGTACAACTAACACATGGATGGCCGACTCCGAAAGTCAACAAAACAAGAGATGGTCAACTTAGGATTAAACTTCCCTTGAACATATAGCATGACACATTGGTGAATTTGCAACAAGACACGAGAGTTGGACGGATATAGTGAAACGATGCAGAAGGCATTGAAGCACTCTCCATGATGACTGGAAGAGTAACCAGTCGAAGGAGTATCTCTAACTCATATTACTTGGACGACTCATAGGAAAGTTAAAACCCAACTGTATGATGAGGACTCAAATAGGTTCCATGTTCAAGGGTGACTCAACTGACGCTGCCATTTTGAGAATAAACCAATGGTGAAAAACCCCCACTCTTTTTTTCTTGTATATTTTGTCTCCTTCATGGTTTAACGAGCATGGAAGAATGACACAATTATGCTCAGTCTCCTTCATGGTTTAATGAGCATGAAAGAATGATACAAGTAAGTTCAATACCTTTTTCATTTCGTTTTACAAGTCCAAAAAAGAGATAAAAGTATACTCGGCGAGAGAGAACGAGTGGATTAATAGCATGCTCCTATGTTCCAAGCACATGGAACCAACCTAAGCAATGAGAAATGCAAATTGCATTGGCAAATGAGATCCACTCTTAGTAGTTGTTCTCTCCCTGGGTAGGTGAGTGAAAAATAGAGGCCAAATAATGAAAGAGGTGGATGGTCAATGCTACTACATAGTGGTAAGCAGT
>SNQJ01S0083674.1:0-12438 GCA_010110895.2 Picea sitchensis
AATTTTGCTACTTTAGATATACGGTTGGCTGAGCTGGTTTCTCTTCACGGAGCATCTCAGTAATTACAACCGCTTTACTCAGTCTATGTACTCTGGATTCTGGTTTTGAGAAGGTTTTTTATATAATATAAACACTCACTTACAAAAAAAAAAAAACAATAAAAAATTAACTAATATAGCTTTTCACATCTAATTTAATCCAAAATAAATAATTATTATATATTAAATATAAATCAATCCATTGTAATTTACACCAAACATCCCACATGAAATGAATAATAAATTGCAAAGATATATCAAATCACCGACTTAGTTCTTGTTTCCAAAACATTTTACGCTTAGGGTTCCTTGCGCGTTTGAAAAAACATTCTACGCTTACTACAGATATTCACGATGTCTACTGTTCCCCCACCCCACGCTCGTTGAGAGTTCCTCAATTGAATCTACCAACAGAGAGAAAGGAAGCTCCCATTCAACCGGCAGCCCCTTGCTAAGGAGTCTCAACTGCCGGGCGCGGATTGAACAATGAATCCGGGCGCGGATTTGTATTTCGAAATTGTTTACAGCCGGGTTTGCCCACAGAGCAAGGAGTTAGATAGACTGATCTTACAATACAATGGAAAACACTTCGAAGGATTGAGAGATATATAAATAATAAATTTGAGAATATATATAAATTTGAGAAGTCTACGAAGAAGAAATATTGGTTTGGTTTTTAGCATTGACAAGGAGTATCAGTTTTAGAATAGGTAAAGAATATCAGTCAAGTAGAACAGAGTTTTTAGGATTGCTAGAAATCTAAGTTTTTAGTGAAGGCAAGAAGTATTAGTTTTTCTTATGTGAAAAATAAAATAGAATATAAGTATTTTTGATAGAAAAGAAATATAAATTAGTTGAATCTAATTGAATCAATAAATTTAATAGATTATGCTTCAAACTGTTTTATCCCAATACCCATTTATTACACTGGAACAAACACTATCCAGAAATAAAATCCCATTGAAATTTGATCAACATTGAAAAGAAAAAACCTTAGAAACTCAAAAAATCCTATCAAAAAATAAAGCCCTATTGAAGATGAACAGTGTCAAAAGAAATAAAACCCTATAAAAACTTCAAAACATTGAATGACCACAAGAATCAAAGATTATTTCCAAACATTTCCATAGAATATTGAACTTTCACAAACAATATCAAAAAATAAAGCTCTAAAAATCTCAAGGTCAATGAAAGACCAAACAATTAGAAACCCTTAAATGGAATTAGACTAGGTGCCAAAAATAAAACCATAGATAAACCCAAAAACATTGAATGACCACAAGCATCCAAGAGTATTAGTTCCCTGATCTGAAAAATAGAATATAAATTTCTCCTGTAGACAATAAATAGAAATTAGTTTAATCTAATTGAATGGGTTAGTTCAATGGATTTAGGTTTCCTAATTTTTTATCCCAATACCCATTTATTACACTGGAACAGATACTACCAAAAAAGATCTCATTGAAATTTGATTGACGGTGACAAAATATAAATCCTGAAAACCCCAAAATATTTTTAATATTTTATAGATTTAAACTTTAAACAATTTGATGCTTACTTAAAACTAAAATCTTATTGAAAATAAACATGTAAAAATATAAAACCCTAAAAAAACCAAAGATATTGAACATTGACAAACAATATAAAAAACAAATCTCTATAAATCTCCAGATCTATAAATCCCAAGGACAATGACTAACCAAAATCCTGGAACATTTAAAAATATCCAAACCCTTATATAGAATTGGATTACAAATAGGAATTGGAATTAAAGGGAAAACAAAAAAATTTCTAAACCTCTGCATGCAATTCCAAATTGGAATACAAGGCATAACAAAAACTATAACACAAATGCATTTAAATCCTAGTTTTTTTTTAATACACTCATGAATTTTTATCTTATAATCTATTAATACTTAATAGATCTGATCTGAAGGGCCAAAATTTAAAAATTCACCTATAATTGCAAAAACCCATAGTATCTACATTTTCTAGACTTATAACTCTTGTAGCTCTGCACTCCTACACAAACCACAACATATAATACACAAAACAAAACATACTACTACCAACAAAATAATGAAATGTTCCAATAATTGCATAGCTAGCTATGAAATAGTTTATTACACTGTCATTCAAAAGTTTTAATAAAAAAAATAACAGTACAGACCTTCTCAATAACTGCATAGCTAGCTATGAAATAGTCTATTACACTATCATTCAAAAGTTTTAATAAAAAATATAACAGTACAGACCTTCTCATATGTATTCCTTCTCCGTAATATACACGCAACCAACCTCTGGAACCCACCCACCCAACCAGAGCCAATCCAATCTCTCGAACCCACCCACCCAACCAAAGCCAAAACAAATGTATTTCGAAAGTTTTGTTTTCGGATTGTTTGCCCACGGAGCAAGGAGTTAGACAGATTGGTCTTACAATACAATGGAAAACACTTGGAAGGATTGAGAAATATCCATTTTTTAGCCTGTAGGAAGAAGTCTACATTTGATGAGAAGTAAACAATGGAATATATATAAATTTTAGAATAGGTAAAGAAGAAATATTGGAGTATCAGTTTTAGAATAGGTAAAGAATATCAGTCAAGTAAACCAGAGTTCGTTTGTTTTTCAGAAATCTAAGTTTTTAGCAAAGGCAAGAAGTATTAGTTTTTCTGTTGTGAAAAATAAAATAGAATATAAGTTTTTTTTGGTAGAAAATAAATATAAATTAATTAAATTTTATTTAATCTAATTAGGCTTCAGACTGTTTTATCTCACTCATTTATTACACTGGAACAAACATTATCCAAAAATAAAATTCCATTGAACTTTGATCAATATTGAAAAGAAAAAAAACTTGAAAACTCAAAATTCTATCCAAAACTAAAACCATTTATTACACTGGAACAAACACAATTCAAAAATAAAATCTCATTGAACTTTGATCAACATTGAAAAGAAAAAACCTGGAAACTCAAAAAATCCTATCCAAAAAAAAAACCCTAAAACCCTATTGAAGATGAACAGTGCCAAAAGAAATAAAACCCTATAAAAACCCCAAAACATTGAATGACCACAAGCATAAAAAATTATTTCCAAACATTTCCATAGAATATTGAACTTTCACAAACAATATCAAAAAATAAAGCTCTAAAAATCTCAAGGTCAATGACATACCAAATAATTAGAAACCCTTACATGGAATTAGACTAAGTGCCAAAAATAAAACCATAGAAAAACCCAAAACATTGAATGACCACACAAGCATCTAAGAGTATTAGTTCCCTGATCTGAAAAATAGAATATCGATTTCTCCTATACCTGATAAATAGAAATTAGTTGAATCTAATTGAATCCTTTAGTTCAATGGATTTAGGTTTCAGACTGTTTTATCCCAATACCCATTTATTACACTGGAACAAATACTACCAAAAAAGATCCCATTGAAATTTGACAGACAGTCATAAGAAATAAAAACTGAAAACCCCAAAATATTTTTAATATTTAATAGATCCCAACTTTAAACAATTTGATGCTTATTTAAAACTAAAACCTATTGAAAATAAACATGTAAAAAAATAAAACCCTAAAAAACCAGAGATATTGAACTTTGACCAACAATATAAAAAATAAAACTCTATAAATCTCAAGATCTATAAATCCCAAGGATAATGACTGACCAAAATCCTTGAACATAAAAAAAAAACATAAGAAATGGAATTAAATAAAATTGGACTACAAATACTAATTGGAATTAAATAAAATTGTACTATAAATACGAAATGGAATTAAATAAAATTAGATTACAAATACTAAATGGAATTAAATAAAATTGTACTACAAATACGAATTGGAGTTAAAGAGAAAATAAAAAAAATTCCAAACCCTTACATAGAATTGGACTACAAGGGATAGCAAAAACTATAACACAAATGCATTTAAACCCTGGTTTTCTTTTAATACTTAATAAATTGATATGAAGGATGTCAAAATTTAAAAGTTTACCTATAATTACAAAAACAGGTAGTATCTACATTTTCTACACTTATAACTCTTATAGCTTTGCTTCTGCGCTCCTATTTTCTACACTTATAGCTCTTATAGCTCTGCTTCTGCACTCTTACACAAAACACAAAACATGACATTATTAGAACAAAATAATGATACACAAAACAGAACATATTATTAGAACAATATAATGAAATGTTCCAATAACTACATAGCTAGCTATGAAATATTCGATTACACTGTCATTTAAAAGTTTTAATGAAAAAAATTATAACAGTATAGACCTTTTCATCTGTATTCTCCCATCTTATCTTATGTTCTCCTTAATATCACCCTGTCTCTACGCCGCAACCAACCTCTCAAACCCAACCAACCAACCTCTCGAACCCACTCAGCCAGAGTCAATCCAATCTCTCGAACCCACCCAACCAACCAGAGCCAAAACAATCTTTCGAACCCAACCAACCAGATCCAAAAACAAATGAAATGAAATAAAATAAACCAACCAGAATGAAAAAACAAATGAAATGAAATAAAACAGAAAAAATAAATCATAGACAAAAAGCATGGCCATGCTCCAAGTAATAATAAAAAAAAAAATCGCAAACCCTGTCTGTTCTGCTTCTCCTACTCTACTTTCCAAATTCTTCTCGTAAATATTCAACAAACCCCAGTCTCAAAACAAATCCCATGCTGCAATCTTCTACTGCCAGTCGGCCTCACAAATGCCTCATATCTCTCGCCATGCCACCACTACTGTATGATAGACTAACTGGATTCTACAATCTTCTTCTTCTTCCAGACTCACTACAAAGGCCGATTCTCCTCTACCAAATGCCTCTGCTCTTTCCAGACTCACTACAAGGCAACAAAGGCTGATTCTCCTTGACAAACTCTCAAATGTGTTTGGTCTTTCCATTTTCCATCTAAATTCAATGATGATACCGGATTTCATTGAACGTTTAAGTGTTTTGAATTTTCAAATCCACTCAAGCTCACGCTACCCAACGTGGCCGTTGAGATTATTAAATTTTGAAATCATTGTACAGACTGGCATCGTACTGTTATCCGCGTTGAAGCTGTGGTTGTCGGAAAGATCGTAGAATCCGGTAGAATAACGTTGCAAAAGCGATATTTCTAGCATCTCGTTCGTTAAAAACGGGATGTCTTCTTATACTTTACCGGTGAACAATTCGACAACAGTTCTTTAGATTTCGTCAAATTTGAAAGAAATGGAGATATTTTTAACTAGGTTTTGACGAAAATTTGAATAAATGGAGATATTTTTACTATTCTAACCTAAATTTCTTCGTAACCATTCTTTTGTAATTTCGCCGCCAATTTTTTAAGTGAAAATATTTTGGGAAAGATTGCAATTTACAAACTGACATCGTACCATTCTTTTGTAAATTTCGCAGCCAAATTTTTAAGTGAAAATATTTCGGCTGCGGTTTTACATAATTGGCCTAACTCCCAGGAAGTGGAGGTATTTTTACCTGCTATTTTATAAATATGATTTTCTAATGATTTAATATTTTCTTCTCTTAATTTTTTTTAATACTATTATTATTTTTCTATGCATTTATAACATGATTTGATTATGGTTTAAGATTTGAAATGAATGTAATGTACATTGTAATTTTTTTTTTAATATTATTATTTTTCAATGCATTTATAATATGATTTTCTTATGGTTTAATAAAAGATATTTGAAATGAATGTAATGTGCATTGTAAATTTTTAATTAGAAGTCATTAGAATTTTGGAGTTCACATATGTATTGTTTACAAAATATATATATATAATTTTATATATTATTAAAAATATTTTTTTTAATATTTTTTAAATGTAATTTTTAAAGATATATATTTGTAGACATAGAGATGTAGATGGATGTTTTGCAAAAATTGAATTAGAAAACATTCATTTAATGTAATTTTCAAAGATATATATTTGTAGATAGATGTTTTGCAAAAATTGAATTAAAAAACATTCATTCATTTTTTATGAATTAATGTGATATATTAATGTTTCATGATTAATGAGTATTTATTTTTCCATAAGAAAATTGCTCATTATATTTATATAATGTATGGTGTTACCAAAATTACAAGATTGCTTCCCAAATGGAAACTATATCACCAATTCGAATTTACAAGATAATCTGTCTAGTTGTGTACTTAGGCCACTGCTATCCGACTCTGAGAGCTTTTACAAGGGAGATAGGCAAAAAAACAAAGGATTGTATGTTGTTCCTCAGCAAGATCAAAATATATACAAAACTAGTTAGTATATATCACTAATAGCCTCTAATATATATATCAAGTTAACCCCACTTGGACATCTTTCCATAGATAGTATGTCAATTTCCCCTCCTACTCTTGTAGAGCACACTTGAAGAGTAGGTCAACCTCAGATTTAATTCACGGTAAATGTGAGTGAAGTTGATCTTAGTAAACTCTTTGATGAGTTCGAAGATTCTATCTTTCCAGCATTCCAGGGCTATGAGTTGTAGTTTTACTTTATTATTGAGTCGATCTATAATAATTTTGGAGTTTCCCAACACTTGTAAATCCAGAATGTGGAGTTTGGTAGCTAGGGTGAGTGTTTCCCAAGCACCAAGAAGTTCATCTTTGGAATTTGTGCCAGCTCCACACTTGTAGGTCCATTTAATAATAGTCTGATCAGCAAGCTTGATCAGACCTCCAGCTCCACACTGTTGACCAAAGTTTTGTGTTGCACCATCAAACCATGCAGTTGTCCTGCCCTGATGTAATGTAGGCTGTAAAAATATTGGTATTGGTTCTTTTAGTGTTTTGGCACCCTCCAGACCACCCAGAATCTTTTAATAAATTGTATGGGTAGAAGGAAGAAGTTGTTCGAAGATAGACTTGTTGCACTCCAACCAAATATGCCAACTGACCGGGGAGGGGAGATATGGATACAGTGGCACCTCCTTTGCACAGTCCTCCAAACAAATGCTCAGGGAGGGACCCATCCAAGTAGTACTGAGCTTCAGATTAGTTATGATTATGCTCCAAACTTGTTGTGTAAGACTACAGTTAATAAAAAGATGTGTTACAGATTTAGAGTCCAAACAACAAAGGTGGCAAAAGTTTGGTCCTTCCCATCCACGATGTTGCAGGTTGTCCCATGTCAGAATTTTCTTTGTTGTTGCTAATCAGGTGAAAAGTTTGATTTTTAATTGGATATTCTAGTGCCAAAAATTCTTCCTCCAACCAGTACACTTCTGGTTCCAGATGGTTGAGGCTAAAGTCTCATAAATATTTTTAGCAGTATTTTTTCTGGATCTATATCCCCCATTCCAAAGCAGCTCGTTGGCATGGTCCATAAGTTGAATCCCCACTCGATGAAGTGCCCTGCTGAATCGTTGTCATTCCATTTCCATATTCCTCGAAAGCCCAATGTTTGTGCAATCCTTCCACTATGTGAAGAGTGTCCCCGGAACTATGGGTCCCTTGGTCTGGAAGAGGTAGAAGATATGTTGTTGGTGTAATACAGTCAACATCTCCCGAGACAGGTAAGTTGTAGACCCCAACCCCAAAATTGTGTCTCGGCCCATGTGTATAGAGTGGCCCGACCCAGGTTTCCAACAAAGCCAATGTTGGATAATATGCAAGGATTTCAGAAGCGATTTCCAAATATGGGAAATGTTAGGTGGGTTAGAACATGTTTGTCTGAGACAGGACAAAACTGAACTATGTGGAATATATTTCCCAATAATAACCCGGTGCCAGATCCCATATTTCATCAACACTCGCTAGAGCTTTGTTAAAAAGGAAAATGTTTCTCAAGCCCCAACCACCTACAAGTTTCGGTTTTTAATAATAGAGTCCTAACTGCAGAGATGTAAGTGTTTTTTGTCGCTGCCTCCCAACCATAGAAACATGAAGATCAATTGTCAAATCTTGTTAAGTACAACTATTGGAATAACATCCAACGCCATCCAGTAAACTGCTTGGCTTTCCAAGATGGATTTTATCAGTACAAGTCGCCCCTCGAGTGAAATCCACATGTTGCACCAGAACCTAGTTTTTGTTTCAAAATTAATATAAGTAACCACCTCCAATCCATCTCTTTATATCTGTCTGGTTTGAGGAAAAATCCGAGATATCTCAAGCCAATAGAGTTCTCAATGAAGTTGTATGAGAAGATGACTTTGTAGGATTCTAAGTCCACCTCTGAAATGCTAGAATAGTGAAAGGTAGAGGTAGATTTTGTCACATTGATCTGAAGCTCCGATGCTAGACAAAAGGTTTTGAGAATGGATTTTTTCTCCTTCCATTCCTGTAAGTTAGCTCTAGTCATTAGAAGAATATCATCCATGAAAAAAATGTGAAGGATCTTAACTAATCTTGATACTTTGATTCTAGTTAGTCTCCTTTCGTGCTGACTGTTTTTTAGAAGAATGTTTAAACCTTCCATTGCCAGAATGAACAATAAGGGAGAGAGTGGGAAACCCTGCCTCAGACCTCTTTCATTATAGAAGAAAGGGGTTGCCTCCCCATTTACTAGAATCTCTATAGAAGCACTGGAGACACAACCCATAATCCACTTTGTGAAATGAGTACCAAAACCAAATTGTAAGAGAATTAATCTCAGGTAGTCCCAATTAATACGATCGAAAGATTTTTTGAGATCTAACTTTAAAATAAGCGCCTGTAACTTTTTCAGTTTAATGTTGTGGAGAAATTCCTATGCAGTACCAATGGCGTTGAGGATCTGTCACCCTTGAAGGAAACCCAACTGTTCTCCAGATAAAATTCTAGATAGGAAAGGTTTGATCCTATTAGCTAGGATTTTTGTAATAATCTTGTAACAAAGGTTGCATAAAGTTATAGGTCTGTAGTCTCCAAGGGTAATCAGATTGTTAGCTTTTGGAATAAGAGCCGAGAATGTTGAGTTTATAGCTTGGTTTACCCCGCCTCTATTCCTGGAATCTTCAACCAAATCTCGCAGATCATCACCTATAAGCTCGAAGAAGTGTAGATAGAACTCCATTGTCCATCCGCCGGGACCAGAGCTTCTATCCCTTTTGAATGAATTAAGAACATTCAAAATCTCCTCTTTAGTATAGGTTGTGGATAGTTGTGCAGCTTCCTCCTCACTAACAAGTCTAGGAAAATGGTTAGTGATGGCGGTTTGGTCAATATAATTTGTAAGGCTCGAATCACTGTAAGAGATTTTGAAATAAAGATGGGCATCTGTAATAAGGTTTTCTTATCTCAACATAATTACATCATCATCTAACTTTAATTCCCAAATATGCTTGTGGTTTCTTATGTAGCTAGCAAAATGGTGAAAAAAATGAGTATTTTGATCCCCTCACTTTATCGAGGTTTCCCTGCTCCTCTGTTGCCAAAGTTCTTCTTTGTCCAATAAAAGTTTGTTCATCTCTTCCTCTAAAGACCTTAAGGTATGGTCCTGTTTGGGCGTCCTAGCCCCCGATGAGTAATCCAGGATCAAAGTCTGAAAGCCTTCTTCCAGCTGTGTTAATCTATAATATTTTTTAATTCTCTGTAGAGTAGCCCAACTTTTAACCTTTTGTTTCAAGTATTTCAATTTCCACGCGAACCGTCTCTGTAAGTCTAGTTCTTGGAGGAATTTTTGGTCTGTCCAGACCTCAGTGACTAACCGCGAAAAGTATGGATCATGAAGCCACACCGTAAGGGTAAGTCGGTCAATGAATATAAGTGTCAAGTTGCGGGAAGATAGGGTCATTATCTGAGAGAAATGGGTATTCTACCCAGGATCTGTACCTTCCCGAGTGTTGTAGGAGATCTTCAAAAATGAAAACATGATCCAACCACTTTGAAATGCTCTCCATACCCACTCTACCATTCCTCTAAGTAGGAACTGTAACAGCCGGGAGTATATCCACTAGTTTATTTCGAAGGAAGATCGCACTTAATTGTGCAGTCAACTGGTCTTGTAATGTTGTATCCCCCCACACCTCATCTGCAGATAGTGTGAAGTTAAAGTCACCCACAACAATAAGGTTTGTTCCAGCTAGATGTCTAAGAGAGGATACTTTATCCCAGAAAGTGATCTTATCTGTGCAAGGGCCATACACATTGAGTAGATAAAGTTGTCTCTTGTTTTCACAACAGGTACCTGTCAGCAAAATACCACCACAACTTAAGAAAGGTTCCAAGTCAAATTTTGTGGGTTCCCATGCCACCAATAAACCTCCCGATTTTCCAACTGAGCTTACAACACTGAAAAACCATTGGGGTCTTAAGCTACTGAGGAAAGCCCAAGCTCAGATTTTCTTGTAGGAAAATGATGTCGAGTAGAGTTATGTCAATAAGACGCCTCAAGGAAGCCTTCTTAAGGGTGCCTCCCACCCCTATAATGTTAATTGAAAGAATAATCATGATCTTAACCTGGCCAGCGCTTTGATGCCTCTAAGCACCCCAATATCAGAAGTGTCAAAAGTAGAAGTGATCGGGAGAGTAGTAGAATAGATAGATTTTTTCTGTGCATTGCAAGTTTGGATAGGTGAGCACTCGGCCAGCCCCAATCCCCACTACCAGGATAAGTATTTCCTGGAAGCATCACCATATTTATCACATAGGGATGAAGAGGAGGACTCAAAGTCATCTCTGAGGATAAGATACCTTCCTTTAAAGGTGGGAAGGGGCACAAGTAGCAGTGTGTCTTTAAAAGTAGGAACCAAAGTATGCATAATGTTACCTAGTGTAGTAGCACCAAGAGCAAAGCTATTAGTGTCAGATGGAACATCCCTAACTAAAACATAGTCAACAGAGGGTAGTCTTGTTGCACAAGAGGTAGCTGGTTGAGGAGGTAAGGCTTGTAGGTAGAGGGTCCCCACAGGAAGCCAATGGGGGGACCCTACAGTCTCGGGGAGAAGACAACGACGGCGAAGGTTGTAAAGTCTGAGTTCCCACCTGATCTAGGGGAGGAGAAATAATAGTTGGAAGAGGTACCGGAGAAGGTTCAGTCGAAGTACCCCAAGTAGGCCCCAGCCCCAGAGTATTAGATGAGTCTAAGGAATATCGTTCCCAAGCAGACAGAGAGAAGTAAAAGGAAGGACAAAGAAGCTTGAGCTCAAAAGCATTATCCCCCATGGCCTCGTCGACCATAGTTTCTTGTACGAAAATGATGTCGGGTAGAGTTTTGTCAATAAGTCACCTCAAGGAATCCTTCTTAAGGGTGCCTCCCACCCCTCTAATGTTAAGTGAAAGAAGAATCATGATATTGACTTGGCCAGGGATTTGATGCCTCTAAGCACCCGAAGATAAGAAGTGTTAGAAGTAGAAGTGATCGGGAGAGTAGTAGAAAAGATATCTTTTTTCCTTGCACTGCAAGTTTTGATAGGTGAGCACTCCAACCCCAATCCCCGTGACCAGGAGAAGTATTTCCGAAAAGCATCGCCAGAGTTATCACATAGGGATGAAGAGGAGGATTCTAAGTTCTCTCTAAGGATAAGAGACTGTAACGCCCCTGACCATCAACCCCACGGTCGGGCCAACACTACTATGAAAAAAAACACTTATGTAACACATTATGCATTCTAATGAACTTAAAATGCTTAATTACAGTGAAAAACAGAATTACTGCTAGCATTTCAAAGTTAATGGAAATAACAATAAATCATATGCACAACAAAATACGTGATAACATTGCAAAAATCACGGGTATGCAATTTAATTAATTACAGAATTACAAAACATAGTGACACTTATATTTGAAACGGTCACGCACCACCAACTGCTTGTAGACCTTCCACGAACCTCCCAGCCTTAGACCACGCTTCTCATCACTCTCGGCAGTAGGTCACCCCGAGCTGGGACTAAGCTCCACCGGGTAAGGAATCCTAGGCTATGTAAGGTTTACAGGAAGAATACACGTAAAAGAAGGAGGATTCTCTCCCAGGAACCACTTATGCCCACTACCCATAGACTCTCCTTCCCCACATGCCTGTCCCACCACAAGAGTATACACCTTCTCTGTCACCTAGACAGTCCTTCGGCTGCTAACCTCCCTTGCCTTGGGCTTCAGCAACAGACTGGACCGAAAATCTCCGAGCTCTGTGGCAGCTACAAGGTTCCTTCCAGGAGCTCTCTTCTTTCTCTGTGCACTCTCTCACCTGGAGAGAGTCACTCACAGGCTTGGAAAAACCTGCCTCTTCAACAACAATCACCTCCCTCACTTGGAGAGAGAGTTGTATATAAAGGCCAGACAACCTATTTCTTCAGTTTCGTTCCAGCACAAGGAGAACAACAGTAAGACTCAACAGAGGATGGATGAAAGTAGGCAATTACACTTAGCCAAGGGACTGCGTGACCACAACAGTCCGTAGTTAAAACACACACGGCATGGACGATTACGATATGCCTAGGG
>SNQJ01S0083674.1:12462-32768 GCA_010110895.2 Picea sitchensis
CCACAGGTTTACCATTGGGTTTCACGGTTTCAGATTTTAGAGATGCGTGAGGTATGCTGCACTCCGACATAGAGGTCACACGGTTCAGACAACCCACAACAGAATGGAGGACCAACCCCCGGACTCAGGTGGCGGATCGAGGAATGAAGGAAGAACCCCCAACATGGCTTAGTTCTCTAGTTTTAACTGCATGTGCCTAGGTCGACACCTGTCTCCTTGGAGCTGCATGTTTCCCATATTGCACACATTCCCCTTCCAGGAACTTAGGATAAAACATATACATTTTCACAGCTTTGGAATAATATTTAATTATTATTCCCAAGGACTTAAGCCCTCAAGCTTAGCCCCTCTTCCAAAATTTCAGCCCCCTCTCCCTTACCCAGGCTTTGTGGAAGCTTATTCCCCCATCACTCATTCATTGTGATCGATCCACACGCAAAGACTTTTTTGTATTAATATTGTGCATAATTACATGTACAAAAATCAGGCTCCTGGCCCTCAACACTTAGGCTGCCTGGCCGAAATAACACATAAGCCCACTAGCTTATATAAACTTGGCTCACCAGCCTATAAAACAAAATTACAATTCATAATACAATTGGGGCACATCCTTGGGGTATTACAATCCCCTCCCCTTATTTTGCACTGTCCTCAGTGCAACTTTCACACAGTATTCGCAAGATTTCCAAAATCTTCAAAAAGATGCGGGTATTCTACCCGCATAGCATCTTCATGTTCCCATGTTGCATCCTTAGGACCGTACCAAGTCTATTGGACCTTTACAAGTCCTATGGCTCGATTCCGGAACTGTTTGTTTTTCATGTCCAATATGTGCACAGGATGCACTTGCAGGACACCTTCTTGTTCCACCTGAATCACATTCCAATCAATAACATGATTAGCATCTGGTATATATTTATTAAGAAATGAAACATGAAACACATTATGTACAGTCATGGATGCAGGTAATGCAAGCATATATGAAACTGGCCCAATCCTTTCCAAGATTTCAAATGGCCCACAAAATCTGGCTGCCAACTTGGCGCAACTTCCCAGCTTTAGGGAACTCCTGTTAGCTTTCACTTTTAGGAAAACATGATCACCCACTTTGAACTCTCTATGGGTTTTGTTCTTATTAGCATAACTTTTCTGCCTATCTTGGGCAGCTTTCAAATTCTGCTTAATTTTTATCATTTGGTCCTCCATCTCCTTGAGCAACTCTAGCCCAACTAATGTTCTATCAGCTGGATTATCCCATCTCACTGGAGTATTGTACTTTCTTCCATAAAGTGCTTCAAATGGGCTCATCTTCAATGATGCATGATACCCATTGTTGTAGGCGAATTCTACCAAGTGCAAGTAGTCTTCCCATCTTGATGGTTTGTCCATCACATACATTCTCAGTATGTCTTCTATTACTCTGTTCACCCTCTCTGTTTTTTCATCAGACTCAGGATGATAAGTTGTACTAAAGTTCAGATTCATTCCAAATCCTTTGAACAATCCTTTCCAAAAATTTGAGGTGAATTTTGGGTCGCTGTCGGACAAAAACGTTTTAGGAATTCCGTGCAATCGTGCCACTTCCTTTATGAAAATATCAGCAACATATACTGCCTTGTGAGTAGTTTTTAGTGGAATAAAATGGGCAGCTTTTGTAAGCTTGTCCACCACCACCATGATCGAATCATGCAGCTTGGTTGTTATGGGCAATCCTGTAAGAAAATCCATCGTTACTACTTCCCACTTCCACTCAGGAATGGGTAAATGTTGCAGCAACCCTGATGGGTGCCTATGCTCAGCTTTAACTTTCTGGCATTCCATACATCTGGCAATGTATTCAGCGATATCTCTCTTCATACCCGACCAAAAGTAATGGCTCTTGACCGCTACTACTGTTTTTTTATATCCAGGGTGCCCTGCATAAGGCACATTATGCATCTCCTGCAAAATCATCTATTTCAAGCACTGGACATTAGGTACAAAAATTATGTTCTTGTACAACAGTATTCCATCTGTTTCCAATTTATAAATTTCCATCTTATGTGGCATCTTACCCTGTTGTAGCTTGGCTACCAATTCTCTGTACTGCAGATCTACATTTGCAGCCTCCAGAATTATGCTTTTAATATCAGTCTGAGACATGCTAATGGTTGTAGCATGTAATTCATGCACCCTCCTGGTGAGTGCATCAACCACTTTATTTTCCTTTCCTTTGATATGATTGATCTCAAAGTCATACTCACACAGAAATTCCATCCACCTACTTTGTCTAGCGTTTAAGGTTGGTTGATCAAACAAATATTTCAGATCAATATGGTTTGTTTTGAGTTCAAACCTCCTTCCCATGAGGTAATGCCTCCATTTCTTTAGAGCATGAACTATGGCTGCCAACTCCAAGTCATGGGTTGCATAGTTCTTCTCGTGCTCTTTTAATTTCCTGGACTCATAACAGATTACGAATCCATTTTGACTGAGGACCCTCCCAGTCCTTATTTGCATGCATTAGTGCATACTATGAAATCTACATTTGGATTTGTAATCCTCAAGATTGGAGCACTAGTTAACAACTGCTTCAATCGCTGGAAACTTCCCTCACATCCCTCTATCCAGTGAAACTATTTCCCCTTTCTTTGTAAGGAAGTGATAGGGTGACCTATCTTGGAAAACCCTGCGATGAACCTTCTGTAATAACCAGCCAATCCCATGAAGGATCTAACTTCCGTTACATTCCTTGGCACTAACCATTCTCTAATGGCTTCAATCTTCTCAGGGTCTACCGCTATCCCATCCTTCGAGATGATATGTCCCAAGTAATGGATCCGCTCCTGATAAAACGTGCACTTGCTCAGCTTGGCATACAGTTGGTGCTCTCTTAGCAGTTGCAACACCATCCTCAGATGTTGTTCATGTTCTTCCTCTAACTTGGAATACACCAAAATGTCATCCAGGAGGATGATGACAAACTTGTCTAGATAGTCCCTGAATACTCCATTCATCAAGCTCATAAAAACAACGGGTGCATTTGACAGTCCAAATGGCACCACTGTGAACTCGTAATGACCANCTGATAGAAAAGATCGTCGATCCTCGGCAGAGGATACTTGTTCTTGACAGTTACTTTGTTCAACTGTCTTAAATCAATGCACAACCTCAACGTCCCATCCTTATTCTTCACGAACAGGACCGGGGCACCCCAAGGTGACACACTTGGGTGAATGTACCCCTTCTTTAGAAGCTCTTCAAGCTGCAATTGCAACTCTTTCAGCTCTTGCATACTCATTCTATAAGGAGCTTTCGACACTGGAGCTACTCCAGGCATCAAATTTATAGAGAAATTGATAGCTCTCTTCAGAGGTAGTCTGGCTACCTCCTGAAATATGTCTTCAAACTCTGTTAGTACCGCATGGTCTCCAATCTTTGAGAATTCATATCTGGATGCTTCCTCCACACGGGCTGCAAACAATTGACAACCTTTTCTGTAGCACTTCTTCAGCTGCATTGTTGAGATTTCTCTAACAGTAACAGCTCTAGGAATTCCTTGGATGGATCTCTGATTCCCTTCTTCATCTAAGCAAGTGAAGGCCTTGTTCCGACAGTCCAAGATGGCATGGTGTTGGTCCAACTAGTCCATCCCAATTAGACAGTCATAAGAGCCTAACAACAGAATGTTCAAATCGACCTTCGTGCTCAGTCCATTCATGTCTACAAGACAGGACTTGACTAACTCCATGACTTTCCTCTTGGTTCCTGTAGCTAGCTGCACTAACCAAGACTTTTCATGTTTGCTTCTTATCAAATGCAAACTTTCTACCACTCTAGGGTCTATATAACTATGGCTAGCCTCTAAATCAACTAAAATAGTAAATGGTTGGTTTTTTATCATACCTTCTACTTCAATAATGTGCGACTGATACTCAACTTTCTTGTTGTCCAGGGTTGCATAGATCCTTGGAATTATACTGCCCATGTCCTCCACTATTTCAGCTTGCTGAACATTGTGGAGAACTCTTACTTTATCATTTTTGTGGGGGCAATCTTTGTACTTATGGTTTTCTTTACAACCCCAACATTCCATAGGTGGCAGTCTTGACATTTGCCCACTCACTTCAACCTTCCTGGGCTCTCTAAGAGACGGTTATTCTTGAGGATTGTTTCTAAAAAAGGGTGGTTTATTTCCCTTCTGCCTTTGTTCTTTCTTGAACTTTTTCTGGTCATCCCAAGCCTTCCAAAAGGTAGGCTTTTCTCTTTGTTGTTCAAATAAGCACTTTACTCTTCTTATCGTTTCTTCCATAGCCTTCGATTCATCATACTGAATCTTATCCCCAATAGGAGGCGGTAATCCACTCAGGTACCTCTGAATCTTGACAGACTCATCTTTGATGAACGGAACATACTTCAGTAATTCCAAAAACTTTCGTTCATACTCATCAATGGTATTGTTGTCCATCTTGAGTTCAAAGAACTCTTTCATCTTTCTATCATAATATCTTTTAGTTAAGTATTTCCTCTCGAAATACCTCTTGAATTCTTGCCATGTGATGTCCCTTTCCCTGATGTGTTGCACCTGCACAAGTTGATCCCACCACATGGATGCCTTTCCCTTCAGTTGATACATGGCAATCCTTCCCTCTGGATGAGAGGAATAATTCTGCAGTTGAAAGTATTTCCTCATACCCAGTAACCAAGTTTCGACATCTTCCTCCTTCTTATGTTCTCCATCGAATGTTGAAGGCTTGATCTTGTTGATTTCCCCTTTCAATTCATCCATCCCAGATCTCCTGTGCTTTCTGGTAGGAGATGGGCTTGAACTACTGTGTGATTCCCTACTAGAATGCTTTGGGGAGTGACGACGATGTCTGCTGACACTCCTTGATCTTCTTTTCCTCTTAGGGGTCCTGCAACTCTCTGTCTTGCTTGAGTCACTCTCCTTTTTCAATTTATTTTCTATTCTTTCCAGACTCTTCAATATCCTTAAGTTGAATTGACCCTGCCTATCCCTAACTTTCATGAGCTTTCAGCTATCAACTCGACGAGCATGGGCATATTTTTGCAATCTTTCAATGATTTTCATCACATGCCCTTCCTTATCCAATTCTCTTATGTGCCCATTGGAGTTTGATCCTTCGACTCCCAAGTTGACATCCCTTCCTTCTCTTTCGTTCTCTGAATTGGAGGCAATCCACACCTCTTCCATTTCTATACTCGGCGTCGATTTGTGGCTGTCCCGACACTCGTTGAACTCTGCACACACAACATGAAGTCAACCGAAGTTTTTCAGGCCTTAAACCTTTAATAAAACTACACCATTCATAAACCAACGCGAATAAGAAAATGTTTCGATTCCACGAATTTTCTGAGCTCTGTTTGGCTCTGCAATTTCCAGCGATAGACCCCATTTTCTTAGTCCCCAACCCATGTGTCCACAGGCCGTGATCAAATGCTTAACTGCTAGGTTCTACAAGGCTCTCCAAACGAAACTTTGGTTTTTCGGGATTTTGGGGCTTTGGGGTTTCGGGTTTCGAGGTTTTGGTCCCAGAGGTTCTCGCATTCGCTTCCCTCTCCAACTCCCGACTTCTGAAAATTCGATTTCCTTACCCTCCGAGCCCACAGCACAGTTGTTGCCCACCAAGGTAGTGACACATGGTGTCCTTAAGAAGGTCCACCTCACTCCTAGCGATATCAGGTGGGCCCACTACTTTCATTTTTCGTTTTGGAGTTTCGGGCATCAGGAGTTCATGCATATACACATCTCAAACTTTCGTTTGTCGAAATTATGAAACTACGGTCTATTCATCTACTTGATCCAATGGTCAAGTTCCTCTCCTACGATCTACGGTGTAGATCGTTTCAGAATTTGGGGGTTTTGGTAACTGGGAGTTCACGATGCAACGACTCCAAATCTCTTGTCACTTCAATCCCCAAATTCCGATACATGAGTTCTTGTACGAGATCCAACGATCCTCGATGATCTAGATCTAACGGTCCAGATCTTTTCGGAGTTTCGTGAACCAAGAGTTCACGATGCAGCGACTCCAATTATCTTGTCACTTCAATCCTCGAATTCTGATATGGAGATTCATGTATGAGATCAACGGTTGTGAGCCTCCCCTGATCCGACGGTCCAGATCTCTCCTATGCTTACACCTATCAAAGCTCTTTAGCCCTAACTTCCTCGCTAGTTGGTTGGATCCGACGAATCACGGGATTTCGGCACTTCTTCCTGGAAGCACTCCATCGTCCGATTCTACCCTTGTTAATCTCTTTTACGATTCAAGACTTGGAGTGACCAATAATTTGGCCTGCGCTCCAATTTCATGATCCCTGAATTCACGAAATGATCTAACGGTTCAACCAACCAAAATCAACGATCCACATTTATTTTGGATCCTAGGGTGGTGAATTTCTCCATCCACTAACCACCTTGCAACTTCTGGCCAATGACTTGGTACCCTCCTTCTGAACCTTCATCTACTTGATCCAACACTTCTAGTGTGGAGTTCTCTCTCTCCCTATGGCCATATACCACACCGGTTGCAGTTTTATAATACCACTACACCTCCTGAGCTTTGTAACATGGTCAAGTAGCCCGTTGACACTCAGAAACATTATGAGGTCTGAAATTAGTCCTCCAGACACAATTTCCTTCTCAAAACCTCGATCCAAAGACCACTTATCTGACCCATCCAGGCTCAGCGTTGAAACCAGGGTCTGATACCATACTGTAACACCCCTGGCCATCAAACCCACGATTGGGAAAACACTACTACGCGGAAAAACACTTATGTAACACATTATGCATTCTAATGAACTTAAAACGCTTAATTACACTTAAACACAGAATTACTGCTATCATTTCAGAGTTAATGGAAATAACAATAATTCATATGCACAACAAAATACGTGATAACATTGCAAAAATTAGAGGTATGCAATTGAATTAATTACAGAATTACAAAACATAGTGACACTTATCTTTGAAACGATCACGCACCACCAACTACGTGTAGACCTTCCACGAACCTCCTAGCCTTAGACCACGCTGCTCATCACTCTCAGCAGTAAGTCACCCCCGAGTTGGGACTAAGCTCCACCGGGTAAGGAATCCTAGGCTAGGTAAGGTTTATAGGAAGAATACATGTAAAAGAAGGAGGATTCTCTCCTAGGAACCACTTATGCCCACTGCCCACAGACTCTCCTTCCCCACATGCCTGTCCCACCCCAGGAGTATACACCTTCTCTGTCACCTAGACAGTCCTTTAGTTGCTAACCTCCCTTGCCTTGGGCTTCAGCAATAGACCGGACTGGAAATCTCTGAGCTCTGTGGCAACTACAGGGTTCCTTCCAGGAGCTCTCTCCTTTCTCAGTGCACTCTCTCACCTGGAGAAAGTTTCTCATAGGCTTGGTAAAACCTACCTCTTCAACAACAATCACCTCCCTCACCTGGAGAGAGAGTTGTATACAAAGGCCAGACAACCTATTTCTTCAGTTTTGTTCCAACACAAGGAGAACAACAATAAGACTCAGTAGAGGACGGATGGCAATAGCCAATTACACTTAGTCAAGGGAATGTGTGACCACAATAGTCCACAGTTAAAACACACACGGCATGGACGATTACGGTATGCCTAGGGTTCAACGGACACACAGGAGACTTGGTTCAGTCCATGGGTTTACCACTGGGTTTCACGGTTTTAGATTTCAGAGATGCGTGAGGTATGCCGCACTCCGACACAGAGGTCAAACGGTTCAAACAACCCACGACAGAATGGATGACCAACCCTCGGACTCAGGTGGCAGATAGAGGAATGAAGGACGAACCCCCAATACGAATTAGTTCTCTGGTTTTAACCGCATGCACCCAGGTCGACACCTGTCTCCCTAGAGATGCATGTTTCCCATCTTGCATACATTCCCCTTCCAGGAACTTAGGATAAAACATATACATTTTCACAGCTTTGGAATAATATTTAATTATTATTCCCAAGGACTTAAGCCCTCAAGCTTAGCCCCTCTTCCAACCTTTCAGCCCCCTCTCCCTTACCCAGGATTTGTGGAAGCTTAGTCCCCCATCACTCATTCATCGTGGTCGGTCCACACACAAAGATGTTTTTGTATTAATATTGTGCATAATTACATGTACAAAAATCAATCTCCTGGCCCTCAACACTTAGGCTCCCTGGCCTAAATAACACATAAGCCCACTAGCTTATATAAACTTGGCTCACCAGCCTATAAAACAAAATTACAATTCATAATACAATTGGGGCACATCCTTGGGGTATTACAAAGACCTTCCTTGAAAGGTGCGAAGGGGCACAGGTAGAAGCGTCTCTTTAAAAGTAGGAACCAAAGTATGCATAATGTCACCTAGTGTAGTAGCACTAGGAGCAGAGCTCCTAGTGTCAGATGGAACGTCCCCAACTAAAACAAAGTCAATAGAGGGTAGTCTTGTTGCACAGGAGGTAGTTGGTATAATAGAGGAGGCAAGGCTTGTAGGTAGAGGGTCCCCACAAGAAGCCAATGGGGGGACCCTATAGTCTCGGGGAGAAGACATCGGCGACAAAGGTTGTAAAGTCTGAGTTCCCACCTGATCCAAGGGAGGATAAATAATAGTTGGAGGAGGTACCGACAAAGGTTCGGTCGAAGTACCCTGAGTAGGCCCCGGCCTAGAGTATCAGATGAGTCTAAGGAATCTTGTTCCCAAGCAGACAAAGAGAAGTAAAAGGAAGGACAAAGCAGCTTGAGCTTACCCGTGAGAGTATCCTGTGTATTAGTCGGCCAATCCCCTTCTTCCACAAAGTGTCTAGCCGCAACTTCGAGTGAGTCTACTTCAGGAGAGTCGTCCCAAGAAAGTTTACGGAGATAGGAAGCTTCATACTCTTCTACTTCCAACTCGCCAGTGCAATCGCGATGCAGGTGTCCAGTCCTATGGTAGATGGAGCAGTAGAAAGGAATGCCAAGATAATCAAGGTGTTGTGTCATGGTGTGGCCTCACTAGTATATTTCCAGGGTCTCCAAAATTCCCGAGTGTATATCAATCTCCACAAGAATCCTAACCATCCTTCTATGGGATCCCTTAAGTATGCTTTCATCCAGACTTATAAAACGCCCCAGTTCATTACCAATGGTGACTAGAGCTTTCTCTGTCCAAAGTTGTAGAGGAAGACTAGGCAACAAGACTCACAAGTGGCGAAAGCAGAAGTATTCCGTGGAGGGGTAAAAATTGACTTGCCATCTTTTGAGCATCAAGCTATAGCCACTAATAGCCCAAAGTGAGTCTAAAATCTATTGTGATTCCTCCGAAATATTGAAGAGTAGACCAAACAAGCCATGGGAAAGGTAAATGATCTCTGGGACATATCCCAACAAGGAAGACCAAGTGCTCGAAATCTAGGCAGGGAGAGATAATTTACATAGAGTGTGATAGGAAGTCCTACCCACTAGTGCACAAAGTGACAGGCGGACACTCTCCTCCAATCCAACATCGAACCCCATGACTAACTTGTGTTTATATTTGATAGGTTTCCACACGCACTTAGTACCAAGGTTTTTAGGCAACCATATTTGTGGTGGGGGGCGACCTGTCTGTATCCCTACCCTCTGGTTCAAATCAACTAAAGAAAACATGAACGAGGATACTAAACCAGGAAGGGAGGTGGGAGGTGACTGAAAGGGGGGGTCGGGAGGTGTAGAAGAGCCCATAGGTGAAAATAAGTTGCGTCTGACGAAGGGAGGAAGGGTAGTGGGTAAGTCAATACCTGATCTGAGCTAGTCATTCGAGGTAAAGAGCTCGATGTTCTTCCATAGAGCCTCGTCAGTCACACTCATTATTGTGTTGACCTCAACCTCCATCCAGAAACTGCTGGAAGCACTATCGACAGACTGCCACCTCATCCAACAAACCTTGTGCCAAAACATTAACAAGACCACCACTTAGCTAGAAATAAATAAGGGGAACTCTGCAATAACTGACATCGTGTTAGGTGTCTCATCATACATAGTGTAGTGTAGGAGAGTACCAAAGCTGCCTAGGTGTTGGCTCAAAGGCCAAACGTGCCATAGCCAGAGCTAACATAGAGTTTTGTTCTTAGTGAAAAGAGAACTGTCCTAGACTCTGGCCGCTAAAGCTAGAAGTTTCAGAGCCCTTTCCACCATTGTTGAGGTTCAAAGCTCCTCCTTTTACCAAAAATACTTACACACTTATCTACCATCTTTAAAATAACAAAGTTTCATCGTCGAAATCCTTTATAAAGTCGACTAATGAGTATTTAAAGGTAAATGAGCTACAAGTATGTAATGTTTAGAACATGATTTCCTTATGGTTTAATAGATCATATTTGGGATGAATGTAATGTGCATTGTAAATTTCAATAGGGAGTAACTAAATTTTGGGGTTCACATATGTATTGTTTACAAAGATAAAAATATATAATTTTATATATCATTAAAGATATATAAAATATACAAAGATATATATTTATATATATCCTACTCTTTTAATATGTAACACAACCCAATGAATATGAAATTGGTAAGTGTATGCTCGAACAACCAATTAAATGATTACTTTGCTTTGTATAGTGGTCTTCAATGGACTCTTGACCCAATCATAAGGCAATGTGAATGTGTAAATATGTGTTTGTTGTTGATTTGGAGTGGCCAATTATTAATGTTTCTCACAAAAAGAGTTTTATACAATCCTATAATTCTTATAATAGTTCCAAAGACTGAGATGCCAATGATAATATTAAACTCCTATGGTAGCTTGTCCTCTGATAGTTCTGTTATGCAAGGTTTTGATGCAAATCAAAATTAGCTCAAGGGTCATTCACTTTCCTTGATATGATCTTGCCTCTAAGTATCAAGTCAATATTTTAAAGCCATAACAATACAATTGCCCACATAGCTACAATGCCATATATTTAGTCGATGGAAAAATGATATGTAAACTGTCATGAATATTCCACTAAAATTGTTTTTTATGACATATATGGTATTAAAAGAAAATATTTTATTAATGCATGTTTGTTTCCTTAGATCTCAAATTTATTATCACTAACTTATTGCTCAAATCATGAAAAATAACTAAATACAAAAACGAAAGAACAAGAAAAAGAGCACACCATCCACACTAATGATCACAAGATGTATCATAGGAAACCCAATACAATAGAAAACCCAACTAGAAGGTGAGGCTTATGCTCTTCTCTCTTTTCTTCAATAATGAAATGCAAATACAAAGAAAGAGGCACTCACTATGGAGTTTCCTTTGACGTTGTGGCTTGAATGGATACTACAAAATATTATTCCTCCTCTATTATGATCTCAAACTCACTCTTAGATGCTAAACTATGGAACCAATGCAATGCTAAATAATGGAACTCCTTCCCCTCCTAGCGGCCTGGTATTTAACATAGCCCGATAATCATCTAGGGTTAGGGTTTTTGCATCCTCAACCCCCAATTAGTTAGAAGGTTTTGGACCTTCTAGAATCTTATTGAAATTCCACACGTGGCTAGCCCCACATGTGTGAGTAATGGGGGCTGATGTGGCATCCACTCATACCATGGTGGTCAACAAGGTAGTTCAAATTACAAGAGGCACAACTTCCGCATACGATCTCTAATTGAGATCATTTTTGCACCGATGGAAAGGTGTTAGTGTGTAAAATAGTGTCGAGGGGTTGAGATCTATGCTCACAAAGTTTTGACCAAAAAAATTTCCATTTGATGCTTCAAAATGGCTTTAGAAGGTTTTAGAACCCAAATCTCCAAACTGGGACCTGCCACTAAAATGGGCCTTGCAAGCCAATTCCTCCAATTTTTCCACCAAGAAAGTACTGAGATAGATGAAAAATTATATGATGATCCATTTCGAATCATACCTCCCCATTTATGGACGATTTTCATCCCCAAAAACTTTTATTGAATGAGGTGAGGAAATTTTTCCTCTACCTTCTCCCTGTAGTACCATTTTTCCTTGCCTAGAAGTTGTCCTTTAAATCCAATCTACCAAAGCTCATTCTGCCCTTGTCTAGTAGTTCTAAAATTCTTCTACAAAAGTGTATCTTCCATCAACTCTACCTGAGCTTCTAGTGGTAATTCCTCTATGGTAGGTAGGACTTTCTCTTCAATTTCTTGATCCTACACAGAAGGCTCGTAGAGTTTTAGATTCTCCACATTCACTACTAAGTAAATGTGCATATATGGGGGTAGACTAATTCTATAGGAATTATCACCCACCTTATCCAATACTTCAAAAGATCCATACCATGTAGCTTGATCTTATTAACAGAACCTTGTAGTCTTTCCCTTTTCAGTTGTAACCAAACTCTATTTCCCACTTTGAATGATTTATCTATTATGTGCTAATCATGTCAAGCCTTGCACCTTTCATGTGACTTATTCACTATCTCATGTACTTCCAATGGATCTATTTAATCTTTTCAACAAACTTCTCTACCTTCAATGCTTCTCTTGTGATGTCTTCCCTCGCTCCTCCTTGTTTTCCATGGACAACATCTAATGGAGAAGGTGGAAAACACCCAAAGAAAGTTTCAAGAGGGTACTTACCCCTCAAAAATTTAACCAGAGTCGTGTTGACTAATTTTGTCTTCTCATCTATCTATGGATGTGATGTTGTGGACCTCTTCAACTTAGTATCCATATTCTATCAAAGTGTAGACTAAAAGGCATTGAGAAATCTGATATCCCTATTTGAGATGATGCTCATTGGTATCCCAAACTGCACCTAGATATGTTCAAAGAACATGTTTGTTGCTTCTTTTCCTTTGACAGTCTTTTATAAAGAATGAGAATGCACATATTGTTGAACCTATCAAATACCACAAATATATATTCATGTCCCTTCCTGGTTGTTAAAAAACACCCACAAAATATATGCAAATTCTTTCCCAAGGTCGAGTGGGTACATGTAATGGATGGTATAAACCTTACTTTATATTACTGGGATTGATGGTACAACAAATCATGCATGCATCCTATAATATACCATGCTACATCTTCTTGTGTTCCATGCCAATATATATGACTATGTAAGTTAGTAACCGTCTTCCCAACACCGAAATTTCCTGCAACCTCGGAGGTGTGAGCTTCTTTAATAAGATGAAAATTTTCACCTTTAGGAATACAAATCTTGTCTATCTTGTATGAAAACCCATTCTGGCTATGATAGTAATCTTTATTGTCACCTTCTTCTATACAAATTTGTCATTGTAGCCATTGAAACACCTCTTTAAAGTCATCTTTTGTGTATGCCTCTTTGTATGCATCATGGGTAAAAGGATCCATGTGCATAAGAGTTACCAAAGTTGTAACCTTGGATGTGAGTGGCCTTGAAAGAATGTTCTCCAACTTATTAGTCTTTCCCTTCTTATCTTATGTACTCCGTAATATCACCTTGTCTCTACACCGCAACCTATAGAACCCACCCACCTAACTAGAGCCAACCTCTCGAACCCACCCACCCAACCAGAGCTAATCCAATCTCTCGAATCCACTGACCCAACCAGAGCCAAAACAAATGAAATTAAATAAGAAAGAAAAAAGAAAAAAAGAAAAAGAAAAAAGAAATCATAGAGAAAAAGCATGGCCATGCTCCAAGATAAAAAAAAACACAAACCCATAAATATTCAACAAACCCCTATCTCAAAACAAATCCCAACCTCAAGATTTGTTCTACTCTACTTTTCAAATTCTTCTCCTAATCAAGAAAACCCAATTTCTCCAATCTTCTACTCCCTGCCGGCCTCACAAATGCCTCATATCCCTCGCCATGCCACCACCACTATATGATAGAAAAGAGCTCGAATGAACGTTAGACTCACTATATTCTCCAATCTTCTTCTTCTTGCCAAGCTCTAAAATTCCTCTACTCTTTCCAGACTCACTACAAGCCAACAAAGGTTGATTCTCCCTGCCAAACTCTCAAATGTATTTGGTCTTTCCATTTTTCGTCTAAATTCAATGATGATACCGGATTTCATCGAGCGTTTAAGTGTTTTGAATTTTCAAATCCACTCAAGCTCAGGGTACCCAACATGGCCGTTGAGATTATTAAATTTTGAAATCATTGTATAGACTAACATCGTATCGTTATCCGCGTTGAAGCTGGAATTGTACATACTATCATAGTACCATTCTTTTGTAAATTTTGCCTTATTTAAAGCCAATTTTTTAAGTGAAAATATTTTAACAACGGTTTTACATAATTGGCCTAACTCTCAGGAAGTGGAGTTATCTTTAGTTGTTATTTTAAAAATATAGTTTTCTAATGATTTAATATTTTATTTTCTCTTTTTTTTGTAATATTATCATTTTTCTATGCATTTATAACATGATTGGCTTATCGTTTGATAGATGATATTTTGGATGAATGTAATGTGCATTGTAAATTTCAATTAGGACTCAATCACATATGTATTGTTTATATATATATATATATATATATATATATATATAAAACAATTTTTTGTTAATATTTTTTTAATGTAATTTTCAAAGATATATATATTTGTAGATGGATGTTTTGCAAAGATTGAATAAGAAAACATTCATTCATTTTTGATGAATCAATTTGATATATTAATGTTTCATGACTAATGAGTATTTAAAGGTAAATGACCTACAAATATGTAATGTTTAGAACAAGATTTCATCATGGTTTATAAATATGTTCTTGTTGTTGAGTTGGAGTGGCCAATTATTAATGTTTCTCACAAAAAGAGTTTGATACAATCCTATAATTCTTATAAGAGTTCCAAAGACTGAGATGCCAATGATAATATTAAACTCCTATGGTAGCTTGTCCTCTGATAGTTCTGTTATGCAAGGTTTTGATTCAAATCAAACTTAGCTCAAGGGTCATTCACTTTCCTTGATATGATCTCGCCTCTAACTATAAGGTCAATATTTTCAAGCCATAACAATACAATTGCACACATAGCTACAACGTGATATATTTAGTCGATGGAAAAATGATATGTAAATTGTCATGGATATTCCACTAAAATAGTTTGTCACAAAAGATCTGTTATTATAATCAAATATTTTATTAATGCATGTTTATTTCCTTAGATCTCAAATTTTCACTAACTTATTGCTCAAATTATGAAAAATAACTACATACGAAAAATAAAGAACAAGAAAAAGAGCACACCATCCATGCAAATGAACACAAGATGTATCATAGGAAACCCAATACAAGAGAAAACCCAACTAGAAGGTGAGGCTTATGCTCTTCTCTCTTTTCTTCAATAATGAAATGCAAATACAAAGAAAGAGGCACTCACTATGGAATTTCCTTTCACGTTGTGTCCTGAATGGCTACTACAAAATCGTATTCCTCCTCTATTATGATCTCAAACCCACTCCTAGATGCTAAAATATGGAACCAATGAAATGCTTAAGAATGGAACATGCCTTCCCCTCCTAGTGGCTTGGTATTTAACATAGCTCGATAATCATCTAGGGTTAGGGTTTTTGCATCCTCAACCCCCAATTAGTTAGAAGGTTTTGGACCTTCTAGAATCTTATTGAAATTCCACATGTGGCTAGATCCACATGTGTGAGTAATGGGAGATAATGTGGCATCCACTCATACCATGGTGGTCAACAAGGTAGGTCAACTTGCGAGAGGCACAACTTCCACATACGAGCTCTAATTGAGACAATCTTTTCACCGTTGAAAAGGTCTTAGTGTCTATAATAGTGTCGACGGGTTGAGAGCTATGCTCACAAATTTTTGACCCCAAAAATTTCCATTTGATGCTTCAAAATGGATTTGGAAGGTTTCAGAACCCAAATCTCCAAACTGGGACCTGCCACTAAAATGGGCCTTGCAAGCCAATTCCTCCAATTTTTCCACCAATAAAGTATTGAGATAGATGAAAAATTATATGATGATCCATTTCAGATCATACCTCCCCATTTATGGAAAATTTTCATCACGAGAATATTTTATTGAATGAGGTGAGGAACATTTTCCTCTACCTTCTCCCTGTAGTACCATTTTGCCTTCCCTAGAAGTTGTCCTTTAAACCCAATCTACCAAAGCTCATTTCTCCCTTGTCTAGTAGTTCTAGAATTCTTCTGTAAAAATTTATCTTCCACCAAATCTACCTGAGCTTCTAGTGGTAAGTCCTCTACGGTAGGTAGGACTTGCTCTTCAGTTTCTTGATCCTACACAGAAGGCTCGTAGAGTTTAAGATTCTCCACATTCACTACTAAGTAAATGTGTGTATATGGGGGTAGTCTAAGTCTATAGGAATTATCACCCACCTTATCCAATACTTCAAAAGGGACATACCACAGAGCTTGATCTTATTACCAGAACCTTGTAGTCTTTCCTTGTTTAGTTGTAACCAAAATCTATTGCTCACTTTGAATGATTTCTCTGTTATGTGCTGATCATGTCAAGCCTTGTACCTTTCATGTGACTTCTTCACTGTCTCATGTACTTCAAATGGATCTATTTAATCTTTTCAACAAAATTCTCTACTTTCAATGCTTCTCTTGTGATGTCTTCCCTCGCTCCTCCTTGTTTTCCATGGACAACATCTAATGGACAATGTGGAAAATACCCAAAGAAAGTTTCAAGAGGGTACTTACCCCTCAAAATTTGAACAAGAATCTTGTTGAATACTTTTGTCTACCCATCTATCTTTGGATGGGATGTTGTGGATCTCTTCAACTTATTATCCATATTCTCTCAAAGTGTAGACTAAAAGGCATTGATAAATCTGATATCCCTATTTGAGATGATGCTCATTGGTATCCCAAACTGCACCTAGATCTGTTCAAAGAACATGATTGTTTCTTCTTGTCATTTCATGGTCTTTTATAATGCATGATAATGCACATATTGTTGAACCTATCAACTACCACAAATATATAGTCATGTCCCTTCCTAGTTGTTAAAACAACAACCACAAAATCTGTGGAAATCATTTCCCAAGGTCGAGTGGGTACACGTAAGGGATGGTATAAACCTTACTTTATATTACTGGTATTGATGGTACAAAAAATCATGCATGCATCCTATAATATACCATGCTACATATTCTTGTGTTCCATGCCAATGCACATAACTTTGTAAGTTAGTAACCGTCTTCCCAACACCGAAATTTCCTATAACCTCGGAGGTGTGAGCTTCTCTAATAAGATGAAATATTTCACCTTTAGGAATACAAATCTTGTCTATCTTATATGGAAACCCATTTTGGATATGATAGTAATCCTTATTGTAACCTTCTTCTATACAAATTTTTCATTGTAGCCATTGAAACACCTCTTTAAAGTCCTCATCTTCGGTGTATGCCTCTCTGTATGCATCATGGGTAAAAGGATCCATGCGCATAAGAGTTCCCAAAGCTGCAAGCTTTGATGTGGATGTCTTTGAAAGCATGTTCTTCAACTTATTAACATTTCCCTTCTTATACTTGATGACTAGATAATGGGATTGTAAATACTGTAGTGACTAGTGATAAGTGTGGATAATGGTTTTGTTACCCATCAAATAGTGCTTCCACTTCTTAACAACTTGAAATAGGGAAAATAATTACTTATCATATGTAAGTTCATTCAAAACTACCCAATGAAATGTCTCATAATGATATCACAATGGATTACCTCATTGCATAAAAACTAAGTACTCTAATAGCATACCCACTTGCATATATCTCCATTTAGAAAGACTTTTGCAAGTTAGGTAATGCGAGAACTTGTGCTCAACTAATATTTTGTTTTAACTCGTCGAAATCTTTCTGCTAATTCTTTCCCCACTGGAAACTTTTGACATTGGTTGTTATGGTGTGGAGTGAGGCGGCTACCATTGGAAAGGATGTTATTAACTTTTGTAGGTACTATGTTGCCCAACAAAGCTGCTAACTTTAGTGACATTAGTAGGAATTGGCCACTTCATGATGGCCTCCATATTTGCGGGGTCTATCTCAAGTTCCTCTCCACCAATCATATATACCAAATACACCAATGATTGTTGAGCAAACTCACATTTCTTGAGGTTAACCAGGAGTTGATGTTTTTTCAAAGTCTCTAACACCTTCATGAGATGTGATATGTTCTCCTCCCATGTAGAGCTCTAAACAAATAAGTCATCGACCAAATACACTATTACAAATGAATCTAAATAGGGACACAATACATCATTCATCATTCACATAAATGTAGCTGGTGCATTACATAAACCAAAAGGCACGAACAACCATTTATACAAACCTTTCCTTGTCTTAAAGGTTGTCTTTGTTGGAATGTTGTTCAATATTGAGGGCGGGGGGTGTGAATCAATATTGCTTTTTTTTCTCAAATTAAATTATTATTATTATTTAATTTATAAACCATAAAAATTTATCAACAAGAGTGTACAGAACTCTAAATTTTAAATGTAACAATCATAAAAGATTATATTTCATTTACTAGTCATAGTTTGCAAGAGACACCAATCTATCTTCTTTTTGAGCACCAACTCAAGGAGACACCAATCCCCTGTTTTCTAAGCATCAACTTGAGAAAGCACCAACTCCTTGTAGATCAAGCTCCAACCTATAAAGGACTCTGACCCTCTTGTTTTCAAGAACAAACTTGAGGAAGTCGTAACTCCCTGTTTACGTCTTCAACATGCAGAGGACTTCAATCCTCCCTTGATCTTCCCTTTCACCCTCACTGCATGTGTATGTTTCAGGTTTCATATACTTCCTTGGACTCTGCTTTTGTTTTTTATATTTTAGATCTTCTAAATTGGTACTTTTAATATAATTATATGGCAATGCTCACTCACTAATATATATTATGATGTATTCATACTCATTTATCAATGTGCATGAGATCTGCCAATATGACAAAGATCATTCTTCCACCAACTCTACTTGAGCTTCTAGTGGTAAGTCATCTATGGTAGGTAGGACTTGCTTTTCAATTTCTTGATCCAACACAGAAGGCTCGTAAAGTTTCAGATTCTCCACATTCACTACTAAGTAAATGTGCATATATGGGGGTAGACTAAGTCTGTAGGAATTATCATCCACCTTATCCAATACTTCAAAAGGGCCACACCATGGAGATTGATCTTATTACCAGAACCTTGTAGTCTTTCCTTGTTCAGTTGTAACCAAACTCTATTGCCCACTTTGAATGATTTCTCTATTATGTGCTAATTATGTCAAGCCTTTGTTATGTCTAATAGTTTCAAGGAGTTGAGAGATATGATCAAAACGTTTTGACCCCAAAAAATTTCATTTGATGCTTCAAAATGGCTTTGGAAGGTTTTGGACCCCAAATCTCCAAATTGAACCCTCCCATTGAAATGGATCTTACAAGTCAATGCCTCCAATTTTCCACCCAAAAATTACTAAGATAGATGAAAAATTATATGTTGATCCATTTTGGATCATACCTCCCCATTTAGGGAGGCTTTTGGTCCCCAAAATATTTTGTTGAATGAGGTGAGAAAAGTTTCCTCTATCTTCTCCCTATCTTACCATTTTTTCTTGCCTAGAAGTTGTCCTTTAAACCAAATCTTCCAAATTTCATGTTTCCCTTGTCTAGTAGTTGTGGGATTCTTCTACAGAATTGTATCTTCCACCATCTCTTCCTAATATTCTAGTGTTAATTCCTCTATGGTAGGTAGGACCTACTGTTCAGTTTCTTGATCCAACATGGAAGGCTCGTAGAGCTTCAGATTATTCACATTCACTACTATGTAAATGAGCATATATGGGGTAGACTAAATCTGTAGGAATTATGATCTACCTTATCCAATACTTAGAAAGGGATATACCATGGAGCCTTGATATTCTTACCAAGACCCTGTAGTCTTTCTTGTTCAATTTCCCACTTTGAATGATTGCTCTATTTTATGCTAGTTATGTCAAGCCTAGTCATTTTCATGTGACTTCTTTAGCATATCTTGTACTTCAAATGGATCTACCTAATATTTTCAACAAACTTATTTTCTTTCAATGATTCTATTGTGATGTCTTCTCTCACTCCTCCATGTTGTCCATAAACAACATCCAAGGGAGAAGGTCATAAATACCCCCAAAAAGTTTCAAAATGGTACTTACCAGTAGAAGTATGGATTTCTCTATTATAAGAGTGTTGAATGTAGATTAGATTTTGATCCCAGGTATTCGAATGCTTTTGATTGTAATACCTCCAAAGTTGAATCAAAGTCTTGTTGACTACTTATGTTTACCCATATATATGTGGATGTAATGTTGTATATCTCTTCAACTTTGTATTCGTCTTCTCTCAAAGTGTAGTCTAAAAGGA
>SNQJ01S0083675.1:17399-52138 GCA_010110895.2 Picea sitchensis
GATTCACTTTTATACTTGAAGTGAAATACACTTTACAATTTTAGCATGAACTTTTTCAAAAAATGTAACAAAAGAGAGACTTGAACTCAAGACCTCTTACTTAATAAGACAACTTTTAACCAAATGGTCTAGAAAAACATATTGTAATGTTCGGAAGGAGGATTGGGGGTGTTGTTATTGTTGTGGTGGTGATGGAAGATGGCCTTGGAGAGCGTGCTAAAAAAAAACTCTTTTCACACAAGAATTTTTTTTTCTTCTCGATGACATCAAGGGTTAGATCTCGGTTAGCTTACCCAGAAGATGCACATTTTCCTATCTGTTTCTGAATTTCCGAGATCGCATAGGGCACGGGGCAAAGAGAATACACAGATTTAAAAGAGTAACAACCCGGAAATAAATAATAGAAAACCGAAATAAAACCAAAATACTACTCTGCAAAAAAATTTAAAAAATGTGTATTCAAGCTTTATACCTCCGGATGTGACTGTAATGGTCGTATCTTGGGCAAATACAAACCTTTTCGAGTGAAACAAAAAGTGTTCCTAAATGAAATGAGTGCTCTGCACGCAATGGAATAGTAATATCATCCCATAAATGTACGAAAATGATATAAAATGGAGATGAGGCAACTCGGCTTCACGATCTCGATCTACAACAGGAGCGGATCTTCAAACAGACTTTGATACCATATTTGAAAACACAGGTATTCCAACAGAGGACGAACACCTTAAGTAACCACTCACATAACCAGATCAAATATCAACACACCGATGTTTTCACGTGGTAAAACCCCTACGGGGAAACATCCACGACCCCAGCCAACACGACCACTTGGAGTAGTTTATTAATGCAAAATAAAAATATCATAGAGAGAGTTTACAAGAGGGTTTCTCACAATTGATCATCGACAAATGACCCTCCATGCTCTTTAAATAGAGATCATTGACCAATCAAGTGTTAAGCCACAGATCAATGGTCATTAAGATCGAGGAGAGTATGAACCGTCGGGATCACTTTATGTCGGGAACATATCATGGTCGTCGGATTTCCTAACTACAAATGCATACTAAAGAAACACACTTTTACCTAACGACACATTAGACCAAGTAGATCTTAACTAACTCCTAAGTGTCTAAATATCCTAACAAGTCGTTGATCCTCAAAAAAATTCCAAGCCCATGGATAAATCTCAATTGTTGATTGCCAAATTGAATGTGATCTAGACCATCCATTCCTCAACATTGCCAAACCTCGTAAAAATTCGAAACTCCATCAACAATTAGTGATTGACGATTTTCTTTGACAAATTGACTTGCAAGACTTCACCGAATTTGTTGAACCCCAATAATCAACCATTGGCGATCGATGTTTCTCTTGGCTAACGTGGCATGCATTGTGAATACTAGCATGGTTTGACACGTGGATGCTAATGTGGAATGACACATGGATTCTAATGTGGAAACTTGGATGATGTAGCATGACATGTGGATGATAGCCACATGTCCTACCCCTACTTGGCCACTTCACCCTCCTCTTTTCCATTTATTGGCGATCAACGAATTCTTTTGTATAGATGAATTACAAAAGGATACTTCGTAATATTTCATCGAACTCCGATTTCTCCATCGACGATCAATCATTTTCCTTCATCAACAATTTTACAAAAGGTCTGCTTCATAGTATTTCACTGAACTCTGATCGCTCCATTGGTGATTGGAGATTTTCCTTCATCGGCGATTTTATGTGTTGGTTTTGGAGTGTGATTATCTTCCTAATTTATATGCAGGTACGCATATCCCCCTTCTACCGGGGGTTTGTGGGATGGCCCTCGAATGAAGGGGGTCTGGACCATTCATAGTCAAATATTGTAATTTTGTAGTAAATCTAGATTATTCATTATAAGGACGCAGATCTGATGGTAGAAGTTATGTTAGGGTTTTCTCCCAAAAAGGCAACACATCTTGTATCAGGGTATTGTATTGTGGTCGTGTATGAGAGTGAATATTGTGTTCTGAGAGAGGAGACTGTGAGAGAAAGAAGAGGAAGTTACAATGGGTGTGTTGTAGGTTGTATCCCTTCATATGTTGGATAATAATAAAGGAAGGACCTGGCAATTTCTCTAGTGGACGTAGTTCACACTAGGTGAACCACGTATATATATGTGTCTCTATTGTATTTTGTATATTCTATGTTTTATTTCTGCATTTGTTTTATTTTATGACTTTGCGATCCTATTTTTTCTAACATTACGAAAGGTCTGTACCTTATAGAATTTTTCGGAATTTCAATACTTAGAAGTTTTTGACCAAACCTAGGATGAATCTGGGTTGTCGATCTCCAAGTCAAAATGATCTCGACCATCAATTCAACATACTTCGCCAAACTTTTGCAATGAATCTAGACCGTTGATTGCCAAAATGAATTTTATATGGGTCACTGATTCCCTAAACTTCCACTAGTACAAAATGGGCAATTATTGATTGTATGACCAAAAACGTTAGTGACGACAATCTTATGCTACCAAAGTTGAGCAATTTTAAGTGACACGACTAAAAATGACTAAATTAAATGACCAATTTAGTCCAAGGACACAAAGTACTACTAGATAACAACTACATGAATATGAATTAGTAGTATTTATGTTGATTACTTGACATAACCACATAACTTGCATTCCCTCATGCTTAGGAATATTATGGTCTTCGACATCCTCAAATTTTAATTTTTTTTGTTTGTTTATTTACACCTTTTCCTAGCTGGTTTGGATGAATGTCACATGCCTAAGAAGTGCCATCTAAATCCTCAAGTTGCAATTTCCTTTTCCATCCATGTCACATTGTAACACAATTCTTATTCACCTATGAATACCCTATTAGCTTGAAAAAAATAAGCCTATAACAACTTTACATCGCCCTTAAAAGTCACACACACACACATACACACACACACACACACACACACACACATTTTATATTGTAACAATTATGAGTGTGGTTTTGTTGGGTGTCAATGCACTAGATCAGGTAACTTACTTTGTGGCTTTAAATGTTTTACCCATGCTAAAGTTGTCACTTTGGGGGTTTGTATGAAGTGTTTGAACTCAACAACCATTATAGTCATTAGTGTTCTAATTATTCACTTAGGGTTAAGCTTGAGGGCCTTAGTTCGTAAGGGCCATGGGTGGATATAACTTATCCATACACGAAGAAATTCAAATAAGATGATTTTTTCCAATCTAAAGTAGTTTTAGATCTTACTTTAGGACCAAAAAGTGGTTTCAACTTAGATAGTATTCGTCAGAAAGTCATTATCCCTTGTAGTCATCGTCGAGGTTATCTCTAATGGAATCATTTGTTTTCTAATAACATCTAATATTAATCCCACACATAAAACCAATACTACCCTAGTTACAATTTAACCTCTTTCTTACAAAACTACAAATTTTATTGAATTAAGTTTTTTTATATATAAATTTTAAACTTTTTTCAATATTAAAAATATATATATTACACCATCTTCGTATGTGAGATGAAAATATCTCTATGATAGACGTTAAGGTTATTCACATTATATCGTCTTTCCAAACTGTAAAATATCTCTCTATTCTAACATCAACCAAGTTATCCACTTTACACATCTTCCTATTATGGACCCATAGTGCGCTATGAAAAACTGGATATTCACATTAAACATTTTTTTTTCCTCATTATGAACCATGAAAATATCGCCCTTGGAAAATTTCATAATCATTAAATTAATAGTAAAAAGGTAATGATACAAATTTAACAAAATTTCCATTTACAATTGTTTTTAGTTAAAAATTTAACAAAAGTTCCATTTACAATTGTTTTTAGTTTTTGGAAGTTTGTTTTTTTTTAAAAACAAAAATATGAATCTCACTATCTTTAACTCTATATTGTTTTTTAAAACTATGAGGAATTAGTAACTAGTCAGGATTATTTAGAGATTTCCACTAAATAGAAATCTATCCTAAAGATAACCTACCTGTCCTTCTAACCTTTTCACAAAGAACCAAAGTCTCAATGTCTTGTTGGAGTTTGATCCCATCACAACAAGTCAATGTATCGTTGGGGTTTAATCCCTGGTGGGTTGGAGGGCGCCCAAGTCCTTGACCTTCAACTTCAACTATATATTGTTATGATAAAATGCGATATCAGCTAGCGAACATTGTGTGGTCAAGCTCAATCCGGTCCGCAGCCAAGAAACCAAAATCCAGAAAACGAACAGGGCGTACAAGTAGTAGAGAGTCCAGGGGATTTTAACCCTTGTTCACATTTTCATTTGAATTTGAGTCACAATTTTCTCATAAGGGCGGGACCTTAGAAAACCACCGCACGACTCTCCTCCTCTCCCTCAATGGGTGGCCATGTGTGCCATTCAAGCATTCTTACTTCACAGCCCTGGCGGATTCCAGAATTATCCTTAGAGCCTTCTATTGCCACCATTGCCATGCGGGATAACTGTCACAAAAATATCTATGGTCTCTTTAAGATTCCAATATCTGGCACCTTATAAAAGGCTGAGGCATTCCACTAAACCAATTTTTGCTAGGGCTTTGGCAGAGAGCCCCAAATCCAACAAGGGAGAAGAAATTGGCAGATTCGAGGCACTGAATGAGGTTAGTAGCAGTAAGGAAGTCACAGAGAAAGCGCAGTCGGGGTTATCTAAGAACGATGTTATTGAAGAAAATCAAACATAGCTACTTATTGAGGGGCAGGGTGCAGAAATTACCGCTAGTGGATTTAGGGTTGAAGTTCCTGCCGATAAACTGAAATCTGGCAATGAGGGATTGATGCAACCTGTTGCAGAAACAAAATTAGTTTCAGAATAGGAAAGTGGTGGAGATAGAGTGGAGAATAAGGGAGATGATGAGAAATTGAGCCTGTTGTTGTTTTGGCTAGAGTTATGGCACTTGCTTGGAAGAAGATGATTGGAACATTTATTTAGGCACTAGTATGTGTAATGACAACAATATACAGTAGACTAGTAGGTGCCATTACAACATTACAATAGTAGGTGTCATTACAACATTATAACATTATTCAGTAGGTGCCATTATAACACTATTTAGTAGGCACTAGAAGTAGGTGCAAATATGGGAGATGATGAGAAATTGAGCTTGTTGTTGTTTTGGCTAGAGTTATGGCACTAGCTTAGAAGAAGATGATTGGAACATTTATTTAGGCACTAGTATGTGCAATGACAACAATAAACAGTAGGTGTCATTACAACATTATAACATTATTCAGTAGGTGCCATTATAACACTATTTAGTAGGCACTAGAAGTAGGTGCAAATACAATAGAATTCAATAGCTAATAAGTAATTAGGCGTAATAATAGAATAGTATCATAACCTAGATAATCATTATGACCCTGGATCCAAGTGAACTTTTTGTTCTTTTTATTATATCATTAGAAACAATTGGTCAACCAAGTTGGTGAAAGTGAGGTAGTGTTATAGACTCCTACCAGGGTTTGATCCCTTAAAGAAGTGGTTATCATTGATTTAAGTGGTTGTCATTGATTAGTGGAGCCATCATGGATGGTACACCCCCAAGATATGACATATATGGAAGTGTAGACCTCTTGGAAGGTGGTTAATGAAAAAGCATTGAAGATTGGTTGTTGTCATTGATATGAAACCCTAGTCATGGGTTTTGGACATAAGATTGATAAAGGTATTTGGACATGAGGGAAAATAGACATGCATATACAACACCCATGAATGGATAGTATACATCATGTTGTTTCGGCGGTAGGTGTACGTCCATTGAATCCTCATGGTTGAGAAATGAATTTTTGAAGATGACAAAAGTCCAATTGAAGAAGAGAGTGAATTGTACATGTAGGCACAGAAGATAATTAAAGAAAAATTACAAAATAGAAAGTGTCAGTGCGGCCCTAATGTTAAAATGAAGTGAGCATAAATGGTATAAATGGCTTATCATTATACATTTAATTTGATACAAGTCAATTCGGAGGAAATAAGAAGTAAAGAAGCTAGGATTTCAACGAGGAGGATGAAGTCTTTTGGTGATGTGTGTTGTAGGTATGTTATTTTCGAGGTCATCTGCATTTTGCTATAATTTTTTTTATAGAACGATTCAGATGGTAGAAAATCGCTATAGTATTTAGAAGACATATCAAAGGTACCTCTGGTAAAAATTTCAGCTCTTGATTAGCTATAATTATGGAGATACACTACTGTGGAAGATAGGGTTTGTGACCAGTTAGAAGCTAGTCAATAGCAGTGTTCGAGATGAAATAGTCATAACTTCTTCATAGAAATCCAAAATGACGTGGGAAAATTTCATTGAAAGAGTACAAAATGTAGTTTCTTGTGTGTGAGTTTCAAGAATCAGATGTTAAATATTGGCTTGGGGCGATACGTACAAGTTCGGTCTCTGAATAGACCAGAATTGAATAAGTCTGCCATTCTTTCTATAACTTCTTTTTGGGGAGGATTCAAGGTGAAAATTGGAGGAGTTTCAAAAAAATAAATTGAGTAATATTATATATAGGATCAAAATACTCCAAATTGAAGAATTTGAGAAATTGAAGAAGTCTTAGGAAGCATTATACGGGTTCTATGTGATGATTGGTTGATGGTGATGATTTAATGTAGAGAGTTTTATTATCTCTCATATATTCTTGGGTGGAAGGAAGGGGCAAGGATGGAGAGTTCAAATCTCTCTTGATATTGGAGGATTGTATCTTCCTCTTACAGGTTTGTCCCTCCCTTTACATTTGGAAGCAGCTACCTTTGGAAGTCGTTACTTCCCTTGAACAATAACTATTGATTATTTCTCATATATTGTGCATGGTGTATTGTTGTGTATTGGTGTAACTCTTATACTATTGTTCACTTCTCATTGGATAGTTGAATGGTTTAAGTATAAGTTAGAAAAAGGTTTTAAATTGTACTTGATATTGATTCACCTCTCGGTATCAACAATAATTGGTATCAAAAGCGAGTTACCTTTAATTTACAGTTTAACCTTTGGAAGGAAGATCCTAAGAAGAAATGGAAGAAAAATTCCAAATGGGATTCCACCATTTGATGGAAACAATTTTGAATACTGGGTAATAGAATGGAAACTTACTTGAAAATCTCTTGGGGCAGATGTTTGGTTCATCGGTTAGCTGAATACAATGCTTTGAAGAAACCAAAGGCGCAACTCATAAGAAAGCAAAAAGAAAAGACAACAAATTGGCAATAGATACATCCTAGATGGATTGACGGTCAGTGAAATCAAGGTGGGATCATGTGCATCATCAAAAGAGGTTTGGGACAAGCTACAGACCTTATGTAGGGGCAACAGAAGAAGAGTGAAGAATAAGAAGTTGAAGAAAAGTACAACATCTCAGATTTCAAGAAGAAAATAGAGGTCGATTCTTTTGCTTTAATTGTGAAGAGGTAGGTCATGTTGAATTTGAATGTCCTCATCAAGTTTAAATAAATGACATTGAATAAGAAAATTCAATGAAGAAGAAAATAATGAAGAAACAATTCAGCAAGAAGGAATCTTAAAATTGAAGCATCTTGAAAGTTAGAAAATAGCAAGCTCAAGAGACATGAAAACTAGAGTGAAATGGGTGGTTGTGAAAAGATAGTTGTTATCTTGAAGAAACAATTAGAATGCTTTGAGAAACTAAGGAGAAGAAAACCATTTTCATGAAAACTCTATAGAAGAAGAAGAAGAATAGGAGAAGTAAGGAATGTCCAAATGAAGAAGAAGAAGAAGATTGTGAAAAATATGAACAAGGAAGTTGTCTCATTGAGGAAGAGTTTAAGAAACTTTCAAGTGCCAAAGACGCACATCTTGGATGCATGGGTGAAACTTCATACAAAATGCAAATACCAACAAGAAGGTTGAAGAAGAGCTACAGACAGGTTGATGAGAAGTGAACTAGGATGCAGGAAAGAAGGAATGATTACAAAAGAGATGAATATCCAAGAATACCTCCTACCTTCAAGAATCAAAGAAGCTTCAATCAATATGAAGGAAACTACAGGAAGAATAGATCATGAACCCGGATGGACTACATCATGAAGCCCACTTACTCCAAGGTATCAAGAAAATTTTTTCTTGGTGCGTTGTTATACTACAAATTTTGGACATAAGGCAATTAATTGCGGAATCAGTGAAATAACACATACACAAGTATGAATGGTGTAAATAGAAGATATGGAAATAATCATGGTTTTTTCATGAAGTTATAATTCATTTTTTCCCCATTGATGGACAAAAATATTGCATGCTAAAAATGTAATTATCTTGGTCACAAAGCACAGTTAGGATATATATGAATGAAGATGTCCCAATGCCAACCACAGTATGGAAAAGGGAAGAGATTCCAAACAATGAAGATTGTGGGAATAGCATTGACCCTTGAAGAATGTAAAGAAGAAGATAGATGGTACATAGATGAGTAGTGGATGTTCTTCACACATGGTGGGGGATTAAGACAAATTCATCAACTTGAAGGATGACAATATTGCATTTGGAGATGACTCATCTATGAAATACTTGGAGATGACTCATCTAGCAAAATACTTGGAGAAGGTGTAGTAGAGCTTGAAAAAAATATTAAAAGCAAAGAATATTCTATTGTTTGAAGACTTGAATCATAATCTACTGAGTGTTAGTAAAATGTGTGATCAAGGATACACCCATACGTTTATTCCCAAAATGTAAAATCAAATAAAACCTTTCAGGAGAAGATTGGTTGCAACCGCAATAAGAAGACCGAACAACATATACATCCTAAACATGAGGAAGAGAGAGACACAAGCCACACAAAAGGATTCTAGGAAGAAAAAAGTCCCAAAGACCAAAAATAAGGATGAAGTATTGACCCAGGTACCACAAATTTGATGGCCCCAAAAGAAGAGAGTTTTGTTTTCCATTAAACTCGGGGGCTTGACCTAACATTTTCCAGTGATGTCAAAGGGGAGAGAGGTGGTCCCTTGATAATAGAGAGGAGAATGAGTGTTAGGTAGTTTGTTGACATTGATGTCAACCCTTGAATGTCCCAAGTAGAGCCAGATTCTGAGCATGTTATGTCACAAAAGAATTGTAAATGTGTTCTATGAATTTTGGTGAGAGCCAGGGTTTTGAGTATAAACTATGACATGTGTTTTGTTAGGCGAGAACTTTAAGTGTTGAAACTAGAAGACTGTTGATGTACTTATATGTATGTAGATCAATTTATAAAATATAAAACACCTCTGTGTAGTGAGCCCACGATGAATGAGTGATGGGGACTGAGCATCCACAAAGTAGGCAAGGGATTAAGAGCTGGAAGGAATTGGGAAAAAGGGTTTGAGTGTTGAACCTAGGGGCTAAGCCTAGGGGCTTAGGCTTGGAATAATGTTAATATTATTTCCAAAAGAGCCATGTGCATATTAGTTTACCCTAAGTTCTTTGGAAGGACGAGTGACTTCCAAATGGGAAGAAACGAGCTTCATGGGTGACAAGGGTCAACCATGTGCATCGCGGTCACTTGTATCGAAGCAAAGCCCGTGTTAGGGGGTTCGTACTCCCATTTCCGTCAGTAGCACCAAGCGTAGGTTCCTCCTCGGTCCGTGGGGCTGCAGTGAATGGGTCAGAACGCTGGCAAGAGATACCCTGGAGTGCATCTTAAAGATGCATTACACCTTGAACGGGCTTGTGTAAGACTTTGGAAAAGTTTGTGTTTGTTGTTCCGGAAGAGTTGTTTCATCTCGAGCAGGAAAAAGGGCATGGCCGTTGAGATAGCATTTTTGATACGATACGAACCATCAATCACGAGTGGAATCTGTACACCTTGTGAAATCCAGCCATGGAAATTATTTAAGTGATTCTTGACGTTTAGAGGCTTAGTGTTTGTTTCCGTTAGATGTTGTGGCCGCTGATGTGGGTGCGCGGCTGGCCTGTGTGAATTTGTGTTTAGCTTGTGTGTAACCTCTCTCGAGTGAGAGGTGGTGTGGTTTGGCCCGAGGTTGTATGGGAACTGCGAGCAACTCTTCCGGTGAAGAAGTTTGTTGGGAAAGTGTTTTCTTCGGAAGGTGTCCGACCCTTGACTACGAGACTCTGAGACTTCTGGTGGCACATTCTTTGAGACGAAGGAAGAGTTAGCAGGTGGTACATGCATGTGAGTGTATACTCACGGCGGAACGAGGGGATGTGGGGATTGAGAGTCTGGTAGTAGTGGGTAAGATGGCATCTTTGGGAAGAATCCCTCTAGATATTTATGTGATGTCTTCCACAGCAATCTTGGCTAGCCTAGGATTCCCTTGCCCAACCTAGAGGTGGAGCTTCAGGTTACGACTTAGGGTGACCCTCTTGTTATTTACGATGAAAAAGTGTGGTCTAAAAGGTTTGGGAGGTTAAGTGGAAGGCGCACTTGGTTGAGTGATTTCTACGGTGATAAAAGATAAGTATTAAAATTTATGTTTTGAACATGTTTTAGCGCGGCCTGGCCCGATGTATATATTATCATGTTTTTCAGCTGTGTAAATGAAGTGCTGCTTGAATGCCACCATGAAACTGGTTCCAATTATAGCGGTATATATGTTTTACTCTGATAATTAAGTGTCTTTAATTGTGTTAAATGCGTATTAGCATAATTTCTGTACCAATTATGTAAACATTCATATATAATGGTAAATTGAGGGGTTGGAAACCTCGGTAGTGAAGAGGTACAAATTGGTATGTGAGCAATTGGTACACTACAGAATTGTTCGAGGAGCAATTGGTACACTACAAATTGTTAGCAAGGCCAAGGTTTGACGAGCCTAGATATGGGCGATTAAGGCGATTCAAATGTCACAAGGAAGTGGGTCTAGAAGGCCCAATTTAGGACCTGATTTGCTCAAAGTGTCAAGGGAGTTGCTAAGCGAGCTAGAGTAGAATGGTGGAAGATCAGAGGAGAGGTCGAGAACACCTTTGTAAAATACAGGGCATTTTCCATTTCTAATATAAACAACAACAATTTTTCGTGCATTTAATTATGTCTTATATGCATGTCTGTGGGTGTTCTTTGTATATGTTTGAATGTATGTTGTGGATGCATTCTACAAAGAGTTTGTGTGTTGTTATCATGCATTTTCAGGAGTGTGTTTGATCGGGTTGAGGATCTTTGAGGGGTTTCATATGCGGAGGGCATGTGAGTGTTAGAGACTCTTATCTGGGGTACATGAGTGCACTTGAGCTACGAAGTGAGACAAGGGCGTCTTGAGCACGAGGCGAGATCAACAACTTGGGAAGAGGAAAGACCTTTGAGGGTGCTGAACACCTCAAGAGGAAAAGTTGTGTAGCTGAAACACGATTCTGCGGTTATAGTCTGCTTTGTGTAGATTACGTAAAGTGGGCATTGAGACTTTATTATTCGGTACGAGAAGAGAAATAACTCTTTGAGTTACGTAGTTTGAAGGAAAGAGAGTCCATTGAGGAAGGATCACTTCACTAGGTGGCTACCGAGGAAATTACTTCGAGAAGAGGCTGAAGCGGAAAGGATAGCTAGGAAGGCATCCATTTCATTCTACATCCATCCCAGGAAGAAGGACCGACTCTGAGGGGTCAGTATTTGTAAAGCTCGGAAGGGTAGCGATACAGTGCGTAGGAACTGCTATAGTGGGAGTCATAGAATCGCCGAGGGTTCGAGAAAGAGAAGCCGAAATCTCGGGAAGGACATGTCGTTTCACTTGTAGCGGCGAGGCTGAAGTTGGCGAGGGCTCGCTGAGGGGAGAAAGCAGAAGGAGCCTTTGGAACTTTGGGAGATGCAAAGCCCGAGGAAAGAAGCTTCGGGGAGGAGGCGAGGCGATAGTCGTTGATTGGCGGGAAGCAGTCTGGACCGTTGAGGAATCTACATCCAGGACGAGCTAAAGAGAAGCCTACATAAGGAGGAGTCCAGCGGCCCAGAGTGAGGATCTCACTTTCGAAATCCGTCCCGGCCGTTGGTCCGGGAGAAGTCACTCCTGAGGATTTAGTCACAGAGGAGGAAACCGCCTTGAGATCTTATATCTTGGAAATCTGGCAATCGAGATCCTAGATCATAATCGAAAAACATTTGTCGGATCCCGGTGAAAGCAGCGAGGGAGATAAGCCTCGGGAGGAAGAAGAGAAGGCAGACAACCATCGCGAATCGACCATCGAGGAATCGACATTCCATGGACAAGGCATCGAGAATACCTGCTGGAAACCAGACCTGGGAATCTGGACCCTCCGTCGAGGAGAAGAGCCGCGTCTGCCGATCGTCGGATTCAGGAGAATCGCCTGGCTGTCGGAGTTCTGAGGTCTCAAAGCGAAGATCACGAGATGGATTCGTTTTTTGAGGATGCATGTCGGAGGATCCAGAGGAGTCGGGGTTCGACATATCCAGTTTCGAGTACACAGAACTCTTGTCACTCGGAACCACAATCCGCGATTCTGGAGCAAGATGGGGATAAATCCATTCGTTGTGGGCCAGGTAAAATAATATAGGCAAATCCGGGAGAGAATCCAGATAGAAAAGTCATCCGCCCGGAGTAGGGATTAGAAATCAGGAATGTGAGGGCAAAGGGAGTCCATCGCGTTGTGAAACTCGAACCCGAAACCCGATGGCGGTTTTGATTCACGGTCATATAGTGCGATGGTCACATGGACCATGGTATATCGGGAAGAGCTAGAAAGTACGGTAGGAAGGGCTAGCCAGCGTGGAAGGCGCCTCCCGAGGATTGGAGAATGTAGTCGGGGTTTCTGTCTCGTATTGACAATGAAAACTACGTGGAGAGTATGGCCCGAGGTCATATGGTAGCGGTCCGTGGACCCGAGGGCCTATACGAGGGGCTAAGCGTACAAAGAGCGCTATCGGTTTTGAAGTTCGAAATCGAACAAGGAGGTAAAGGCCATGGACGAGGTGGTCATATAGTGGAAGCTTAAGCCCAGGAGGAGCTAGGCATATAGGAGCCGGAAACTCATCCCGAAAATCGGGGAGTTAAGATACGGTGACTCGACAACAAGAATAGAAACCGGAAGCATGAGATTAAGTCGGGGAGGACCGCGGTCTGAGTGCTGAAGGTCATTGAAGGTTCTGAGGACACAATGGATGCGACCATTGTGAGGGGATTCCGCCGGGGAATCTAAAAAGAGAGAGCTAATTTACGGCTCCAGCGAGGGGGAATTTGATTGATCACGTGGCGAGGTCTTTGGAAGGAAATTGCTTCGCGCTGCGTCAAGTGAATACGAAGAATATTCGAGAATCGCTAGCACCAGAAATGTGGGCGGAAGTAAAGATATTTAAGTGCGGCGGGCTATTCTAGGAGGTTCATAGCGGATTCTCAAGGATAGCGCGTACTATCGCTTCCTTACCGAAAGGAAGGAGAAAGTTCGATGGATTGATGAATGAAACCTTCCCATCAGCGAAACAGCGCTCACTAGTGCTCCAATCCTAAAGATTGTTGATCCGAGTAAGGATTACATAGTGTGCAGAGATGTGTGTAAGGAAGGGTTGGGAGGATTCCTCAACCATAATGGATTTTTGATATGTTATGAGTCCAGGAACCTGAAAGAGCATGAAAAGAATTATGCACTCATGATTTAGAGGTACGGCATCCATGCATTGAGGGAAATGGAACATTACCTCGTAAGGCAGAAATTTGAATTAGGGGAAACGGAACCTGTGATGCGGTATTTATTTGATCAACCAACTTTAAATGCGGGCAAATTAGATGTTTGGAATGTTTCGTCTTGAATTATGACGCGAATGTCGAATATCAAAGGGAAAGACAATAAAGTGGTTGATGCCCTCGGCAAGAAAAGTGCATGAATTACATGCTATAGCCATTAGCATGTACATGGCCGAGTTGAAAGGCAGAATTGTGGAGGTACGCAAGTGTTGATTTGCGTCTGAACTTGTAGCAAAACTCTGGCGACATGAACCACAAACCAAGGAAAGTTACACCTTGAGGCTGATGGTTATACGTATAAAAGCAGGGTGTATGTACCTAATGACCAAGTATTGAAGCTGGAAATTCTAAAAAGAAATGCATAATGTGACTTATGTTGTTCATCCTGGATATCAAAAGACAGTAGCGTGATCAAAGCGTATTGGCGGGTTTGAAGAAAAGAAGTTATAGCGACAAGTATGTTTTTATTTCATTTGGACAGTTAGAGGAAAGAATGCTTACAAGTTGCAAGTGTTTGTTGGTAATGTTGTTGTACAATAGAAAGAAAGCAGTGAAAATTTGGTTATAGAATACGATACAAAGAAGCATGAAAGCTTCCTTTGCTATGAGATATTGGTAGTATAAATGTTAATGAGTCATGCGGTAAAGAGTTTTATCACTCTTTTGCATAATTATTGAAATTGTGGTAAATTTTCCTGTGAGGCTATGTTATTCGTCACGTTATATTTATTTGTGAATGCATACCAGGATGGTAAAATTTTGTAGGCATGCGTTAATTCAAATCTTTTTAGCTTTGAATGAACACATCGACATAGTAGAATGTCATATTAATTTGGTTATGGGGTAATAACGAAATTAAAGGCAGAATTTGTTACAAGAATGAATGCGGCTAGTCATGTATGAGACGAGGGACATGGTTGGACATGGCAAGGTACGGATATGGAAAGATTATGAGCCACCACAAAATTGCTAAAAGCTTCCTACTTTTAAATAAACTTGGGCTGCAACCTTTTTGCTAACACTAATGGACACTTAAAATTATATTCTTGGTGTAGTGTTAGAGTCGAAAAGGAAGGCATTCAATTAATTGGAAAGATAAGGGAAGTGTATGAAGATTAATGGCAACACATTGGCGAGAATTCCAACCCATGGATGGTGAGATACATGGCTGAGACATAGAGCATTATGTAATTCAATGCAAGGTGCAGCAGAATAAGAATACATTGAGAATCCTGCCACCGTGCATAATAAGTGATATAATTGCATACTAAGTGCAATAGTTGAATATGTTTGGTAAGTACATGCATATATATGTTATTGCATGGAAATGAATTATGTTGATGGTTGAAATGTTGCTAACCCATGAAACCGAGAACATTTCAGGAACTGTTAAAAACTGCAACAAGAAAGTTACAAGCAAGGTAGTCACAAGAATAGAGACCACATAAAATTTTATCGTTGAGAAAAATTGAAATAATGACTCTTGTTGTTAGCGATTGGACATGCATATGCATATATTGATGAGTCATTCTATTTGGTTAGATTGTTTGGTAATTGTGATTGAATGCCAGGTGCAGAAATTCTAAAATTATTGCATAAGATGTTGTACATATTGAATTATGATGTATAGAAAATATAGACAATCTGTTGGTTTTATGCAAGATAGAAGTCTGCGGAAAAATTGTAGGCATTTTTGTGCCTATGGAAAAATCATAGGGATGACTACATTCATAATGTGGAAACAACCAAGATAAATCATGAAATAGGATGTCATGTTTTTGGAATAAAAGTTGAATTTCCTTTGAATTCATTGGAATTCCTAAATGAATTCTTGTATGTAGTCTCATGATATAGCGCATTTGGTTGATGCAGATGAGATGATCTTGATAAAAATTCAATTATTTGGCTACAAAGAGTATCTGGAAGATCTTTGCTTGAAACCTTTGAGCGTTGGAACTCAGGAGCCGCGGGTGCTCTAAGACTTCGGTCGTCGTTGCAACCCAGGTAAAGGGAGATTGGCGGCCTTGAAGGGCTGTCCAGTGTGGCGAAGAGTGCATTCTCACGGGGTGGAGCGGGGAATGTGGGGAATGAGACCGTTGGTTGGAGTACTAACGAGATTTGAATGGTTGGAGTGCTTTGCCGAAGTGCAGTATCTTGGCCTAGACCATGTGGATAGGATTGTGGACCATGGCTATCTTGGGAAACCATTGCCCAATGGATTCATAGCTACCTTTCGGGGGTGGGAGGTCTTTTCACTCCAAAGATAAGTACAATTCTCTATTTTTATTATATGATGTGTATATTGTGTCACGGTTTTAATGTTATTGAGATTTGTTGGTATATACATGCATATACATTGCATAAATGATTACATTACTGTACCCATGACTGTACCTAAGGTATCTCATATTTCATTACTTAAAGAAATCTATATACGATGCTAATCATGTAATGCGATTGGAATGTGATTGGGTGGAACCAAAAGTGTCACCTGGAGTGGACGGAAAAACAAGCGACTCGAGGAATGGAGCTATGGAGCATATGAGTCCAGTGGACTGTCTGATCCACGAGGAATGGCGACATGGGAGTAGAGGAGTTATAAATTGGGGTACCCACATCTTTTGAAAATTTTGAAAGGCTTGTAGATGCTATGTAAAGTTGCACTTAGGGCAGTGCAAAAATAAGGGGAGGGATTGTAGTGTCCCCAAGGCCCGAGGAGCCGTTGAGCATGTTATATGCAAGAATTGTAAATGTGTTCTATAGGTGAGGTGATGGCTTTGGTATAAGCTGTAGGCTTATGTGATTTATTAGGCGGGGAGCCTAAGTGTTGAAGAGCAGAACTTTGTTGATGTACTTATATGTATGAAGATCAATTTATAAAATATAAAAACAACCCGGTATGAGACCGACCCACGATGAATGAGTGATGGGGCCGACATCCACAAAGTAGGCAAAGGGATTAAGGGTTGGAAAGAAAGGTGGGAAATGTGCTGAGTGTTGAACCTAGGGGCCTAAGCCTAGGGGCTTAGGCACGGAATAATATTTTCATATTATTTCCAAAGAGCCATGTGCATATTATTTTTACCCTAAGTTCTTTGGAAGGGCGAGTGACTTCCAAATGTGAAACGAAAGCTTCATGGTTGACAAGTGTCAACCCATGTGCATCTTGATTAAAGCTGTCGAAGCAAAGGCGTGTTGGGGTTTCTCTCCATTTCCGTCCCATTTCTTTAGTAAAGTTCCTCCCTCGATTTGAGCAGGTCACGGCGTGAATGGGTCAAGCAACTGCGAGATACCCTCGTGCATCTTAAGGCAGTACGCACCTTGAACTGGAAGCCTGTGTAGACTTTTGGAAAAAGTTTGTGTTTGTTCGGGAAAGTTGTTTCATCCTCCGAAACCGGAAAAAAGGCCTGTGTCATTCTAAGATAGCCCATACATTCTATTCTGAACCATCAATCCTGTGAGTGGAATCTCTATACACCTTATGAAATCCCGAAAACCGAAACAATGAGTCTATTTCGTGATTGCTGAGCCTATTTGGGAAGCCCATGTTTGTTTCCCAGTTGATGTTGTGGCCACGCAGTGCTTCGGGCGTGGCTTACTAGCCGGTGTGAACTCATTCTTAGCTTGTGTGTAACCTCTCTCCGGTGAGGGAGGTGATTGTGATTTGAAAAGGCAGGTTGTCAGGACTGCGAGCAACTCTTCCGAGGTGAAAAGAGTTTGTTGGGAAGTGTTTTTCTTCTAGAGAGTGTCCGGCACCAACTTCAGACTCTGAGACTTCTTGATCCAACCAGTTTCCGAGACCCAGAGAGGGAAGTTAGCACCCGATGGTGATGCGTGTGAAGGTGTAATATACTCCCGGTGGAGCAGGCATGTGTGGAATGAGAGTCTGGTAGTAGTTGGTGTAAGATGGCATCTTTGGGGAAGAATCCTTCAAAATATTTATGTGATGTCTTCCCATTGATCTTTCATAGCCTAGGATTCCCTTGCCTTGGGGGTGGAGCTGCGGTCCCCGGCTGGGGGGTGACCTCACTGGCTGAGCGATTAATGGTCTAAAATTTTGGGAGGAGGTTAAAATTCATTTACGCGGTTGAGTGATTTCGGTGATAAAAATGAAGTATTATGAATTATGTTTGAACATGTTTTGGCACGACAGTGCTGTATATATTATCATGTTATCCGCTGTGTAAATGAAGTCTTTGTTGAAGATACCATGGCCCAGTTTAATTATAGCAGTAACCGTATGTTTTACTCTGAGAATTAGTGTGTTTAATTGTGTTAAATGCATGTGTATAATTCTGTGCCGCCAATTATGTAAACATTCATGTATAATGGTAAATTGAGGGGTTTGGAAACCTCGGTAGTGACAAGGTACACTACAAATTGGTATCGAGCAACGAGTGGTACACTACAAATTGGGTAGTGAACGGGTACACTACAAATTGGTATCAGAGCAATTGGTACACTACAAATTGGTATCAGAGCAATTGGTACACTACAACCCTAGTCATGGGTTTTGGACTGCAAGATTGATAAAGGTATTTGGACATGATGGAAAATGCACATGCATATACAACACCCATGAATGGATAGTATACATCATGTTGTTTCCGGTGGTATGCGACACGTCACGTGGATCCTCATGGTTGAGGAGAAATGAAGTTTTGAAGATGACAAAGTGAATTGAAGAAGGAAGTACATGTAGGCCCTGAGGATAATTAAAGAAATGAATTACAAAATAAGAAAGTGTTAGGTCAGCCCTAATGTTAAAATGAAGTGACATAAATGGTATAAATAAACATCATTATACATTCATTTTGATACAATTCAAATTTCATAGGAAATAAGAAGTAAAGAAGGTCGGATTTCAAGGGAGGATGAAGTCTTTTGGTGATGTGTTCTAAGGTATGTTATTTTTAGGTCATCTTACCATTTTTGCTATAACTTTTTTTCTAGAATGATTCAGATGGTGAAATCTCTATGGTATTGAGAATACATATCAATGTACCTATGTTAAAAAGTTGAGCTCTTTATTTGCTATAATTATGGAGATACACTCTGTGGAAGATAGGATTTGTGACCAGTCCTGAAGCTAGTCAATAAACAGGTGTTCCGGGTAAAACAACCATAAATTCTTCATCGAGAATCAAAATTACATGGGACAAATTTCATTGGAAAGAGTATGGAATGTAGTTTCTTGTGTGTGAGTTTTCGAATTGGATGTTAAATATTGAGCGCGGGGTATTCTGTACAAGTTCTGTCTCCTGAATAGACTAGAATTGAATAAAGTCTACCATTCTTTCTATAACTTCTTTTTGGGGAGGATTCAAGGAGTGAAAATTGGAGGAGTTTTAGAGAATACATTGAGTAATATTATATACAAGATCAGAGTACTCTAAGAATTGAAGAATTGCAGAAATTGAAGAAGTCTTAGGAAGCATTATCAGGTTTTATGTGATGATTGGTTGATGGTGATGATTTAATGTAAAGTTTTATTATTTCTCATATATTCTTGGGTGTAAGGAAGGGGAAAGGATGGAGATTTCAACTCTCTCTTGATATTGGAGGATTGTATCTTCCTCTTGGAGGTTTATCCCTCCCTTTACATTTGGAAGCCGTAGCTACCTTTGGAAGACATTACTTCCCTTGAACAATAACTATTGATTATTTCTCATATATTGTGCATGGTGTATTGTGGTGTATTGGTGTAACTCTTATACTATCGTTCATTGCTCATTGGATATAGTTGAATGGTTTAACTATAAGTTGAAAAAGGTTTTAAATTGTACTTGATACTGATTCACCCCCCTCTCAGTATCAACAAAAACTTCGTCATAACGTTAGGAAGCTTTATGGAGTTTCCTTCTATTCCATCGGTTTCCTTTTTTCATTAATTTAAAGGTTTTTATAATAATTTACAAAATTTTACTAGAATATACAAGGTGGAGTGGCAGTATGGGGCACATAAAACATGTTATTCACAAAAGTAACATTGACCATGTTGACAAACAACATGAACGTTTCATTTAAGAATAAAAGTCTTCCCCAAATGGACAACCATATTAAGAGGAGGGGATTCTCCTTTTTCTCCACGCGTCTTAAACTCACAAAGATAAAGAGGAAAAAACAAGTGAACTCTGAGACATATAGGCTTCTTAATTAAGAAGTGTTGCCATGTATTTCTTCTTAATGTCCCTTATTGTTATTCTTTTTGAAGTATCAAGGCCACTAGATTGTTCTTGCATTCACTTACTCAAGAAGTTGTCCATTTAGTGTCGTTACTCTATTTGGTAGGTCATCAATATCAATTTTCTTGTAGGGGAAGGACATACCACCTCTCATATATGTGGGTTCAACGAATTTTCTACTTTCTTTGTGGTTGGATGCTCTTGAATGGCCTTGTTGTTGCTCTTCTCCATGGTAAGATCTTCCCTTTGAAATACTAAGGTATTGACATACTTGGGGATCTTGGCCATTATGTGGTCTTTAGAGTCTGGAGATCCTAGACATTAAAACCATTGTTGCTGGTATCCATACATTTGCTCACATGGTCTCCCATATTTCAATTTTTTGAACTAGTTCTTAACCATGTAAATCTTGAGATTACCAATTTTCTTTGTATCTATTGTATCTTTCTCACCTCCATTCCAAATGACCCTTCACATGCCACAACCAAAACTTCTTCCCATGTTGTTCACCTAGGGTGCATTGGCTTTTTTATCACTTTTTAAAATTCTAATCTCCAATTTTGGTTCAGAGAATTTTCCTTTCATTTTGCAATATCCCACTTATGCTAGTGCTTATCATTTGTCCCCTCCAACCATATATTGGCCCTAACACCATTGTTTGCAAGGAGGTTTGTAAGTTTACTAGCTCACCTCCTTATGTGGACTAGGATAAACTTGAGATTTGGAAAGTTTGAGCTCAAACCCAGAGATGTTATTTATCCTAGAATTGTCTACAATTTTTAATGTTTGAAATCTATTTTGTTTCTTATGTTCTTAAATTGCTTGACAATAAATTAAGAGTCACCTTCAAGGCTTCCACCACTAAGTAGTGGATCTCCAACTCGAGTTTATTTAACTTCTTTCCGGATTTCCTTTTATTCCACCTAATTATTTATTTCAATTCTAAGGTTTACAACATAGAGATAGTTGAATTATTATTTAAAGTCTCTAACCACCCTGACTCCTAAGCCTGCATTGCCAATATTGTTCCTCATTTCTCCATCGAAGCCAAGTTTAAGGAAAGGATTTGGACGGGGACCAAACATTTGAACTCCTATGATATTTGCTAAGTTGCATGAATACACATACATGTACATATACAGACATGGTATCTAGTACAGATGCAATGATTTCTTAGAACAACTTGGATACATAAAATAATATACACACACATAAACAATGAGACATAAAAAATTTAGAATGATATATAGAAATTTGGAAGTAAATCCAAAAGAGAGTTACCGTTAATATTATCAAACTTGATATGTACACATTACATGCAAAATGAGTGTCTTGTTACTCTACTTGGTACAATCTTGAGTCTACACATTGTTATTGGATTAATCGGTAAATGCGGACATAAACAGGTCTCCCTAGATCCACTCGGATCTAGAACAAAACATAATAGAATATGATGCTTTCCCTAAGCTCTAACTATTGAGTTTACTAATTAACAAGAGATAGACAACATACCGTTTAAATGTTGTTTCCTCCTGCCATTGTCATCCTAGGTCCACTCTGGTGCTCCTGTGATATTGAATCTACAAGGGAACAACAGTCAATCAAAGTGAAAACAATACAATGAACTCAACAAGAACCCATGTATGTGATCAAGGAATCATACAATAAAACAAGACTAGTTTTATGGGAAAAAAACATATCATTGTATCATATTAAAATGAAAGTGGAGATTACAACCAAAGACTTGATGTCGCAAGGTCCCCTTTCGATGGACCTTTGCTCCAACACACACACTTTCTCCAACCTTGAATGAAGAAGATCCACAATGACTTGATGAACTGAAATGAAGCTTTCAAGTATGAGCTAAAGTATAATTCCTCATCCAATTCTTAGCTTATTCAACCTTAGTCTTTTCCATGAGAGATCCATCTTTATATAGGGTAAAAGAGAGATGGTTGAGGATATTAGGATGATCCCACCAAATCATAGAGGCGAGTAATATCCAAACTGTTCAGAGGCCACCTCATCTTCTAGAAGATCCCCTTCTAGAAATTTCGTGAAGTTTGAATTTTCCTTGGCTTTTGACATCATCGCACCCTAGATATAGTGAAACCTATGGAGATGTCGCAGTCCAACTTTAGAACAGAGGGTGATGATCAGACATCGTCTCACCCTGTGCCTTTTGCAGGCTGCGACGACCTCCCTTAATAAAATTTTTGAGAAGACAAAGCCAATCACTTTCCTCATGGAAAAATACTCTTTTTTGGAACATGAACACATGTTGTCAATGGATCACTTGGGTGACCAAAATAATGTGTAACAAAATTCCCCCCAAAGTACGAAGTTGGAACTCGTGATAGCCGAAATACTTTGTAGAATGTGTGTGTTGAACAAGGAATGCACCGATCAGGAACCTGCAAACAATCAAGCATCAACATAATAATATACCATTGTCCGAGGTAGAAATTCCCATACTCAGATTACCAAATGTCAAGTGAGTCATGGACACTAAATATACACTATGGATCCATGTCATTATGAATTGGCATAACAACTAGGAATACACTGTGGATCTGTTCTTTAGAATGACTCAAATTCAGACATAGTCATGAGATATACAAAGTGGATCTATGTGTCAATATGAATCATAAATACTCCATCACGACCTAGACTAGAATGATGTGATCTAGGGTCTTCATTTCCATCATCCCTAAGTACAAATCTAACCATGTGATTATAGGTGTTGAAGTTGAACATGGTAGAAACCACTTGATTACTAGTCAATGATGAGAACCATTAACAAGCACGAGGGAAATCACCATTGATGTCAATGAATCCCAAGGTACCCTAGTACAATCCAATGAATGTGAATAAATTAGTTGAAGTCGAACACTCGATGAAATCCCCCAATCAGGGGTCAATGATGTGAACCCATTGTTGGAAGCAAAGAGACCTGCCATTGAGGCATGCAAGCTCTAAGGTACTAAATGATTTATAAGCCTTGTTCCTGTATAATGAGTTGAACGTGACAGAAAAGACTCATCACATGAGGGCCTTAATGTATCCCCTATCAGTGACACAAAATAAGTAACATATTTTAAGTAGATCAGAGTGTGAAGTGATTTGAAACTGACTCAGGGAAGGTCGACATGGTAGAATATTTATAACTGTAGATGGCCGACTCGATAGAAGGCTTATTCAAGTTGGACTTCTCTTGAACATATGAATGACACGACAATGGTCTTGGCAGCATTGACTCAAGGAGGACCCAACATATGAATTTGTGGATGGTCAAACGAGAGACAAATGGATTTCCCAACCCGGATACAATGACGAAGGGGGGTGTCATGTTTAAGAGCGACTATTACTACCACTAACACAAATACAGAGACATATTCATTTCCCAATTCCCCCCCACCATTTCTGGCAAGTACCTCTTTATTTTTATGCAAGCTTGAGGAGAATAACATATTCTTGTTGATGTAAGTTCATCCTTCGGATGAGTCCCTTGGAGTATGTTTAACGAACCCTAAGGAGTGGTTCGATCCCATATGGGTCTTTCGATATTTGTTTAATGAGTCCAAAGAGAGAAAAATCAGGGGTTTTCATGTTTAGAGAGTCTAAAAAACACTTAAAGAGAACTCCATCAGGTCCTTTTTCATAAATTAATCTGACGAGACAGAAAAAGTGATAACCTACCGCTCGTCAGATGTTTTCTTCAAATACTTTTATGAGCGTGAAAAGAACAAGGTCGCTCGGCAATATTTTCATTTTTATGGAGCGTGAAAAGAGCTTAAAGGATACTCCATAGGCTTCATTTTTCATGTCACCATTCCGAGTTTGAAAAAATGACAAAAGACTACTTGATTACATTCTCATGGTTTCACGAGTGTGAGAAAGAATTAAGACTCTGCTTGGAGTTTTTTCTGAAAAAACCTAAAAGGCTCTATACATGTGACAAATGTATAAAAACAAACCAAAAAGTGGATCCTTATTCCAACGTTTCACTCCTAGAATTTTTATCTGCAAAAATCAAACACTTGTAAAGTCGTTAGGACTTTAGGGTTTGGATGAAATATATAAAAAATAATATAAAATACAAATGAAAAAGTAAAAAATCAATAAAAATGGGTAAAAGCCACATTTCACTATTTCATTTGTAATTTCACCCAAACATTGCTCCAACCCCTTTTTTACCTCAATTTTGAACTACGGATTACAAAGTGCTCAACCGATCATTCGATGAATCGTCTCCATAGAAAATGTAATCCTCATTTCCTTCATCTTTCCATGGATTAAAATTTGTTTTTCATTGGTTAAAAATAGACTTTTGAGTTAATGTGTTTGGGGTACCTATGCACGGAGGTCATCGCAGACGCCCTATATCGAGGCCTGCAACGATCTAGGATCTCCGCAGGTGGCCCTATAGCCAGCCTGCGACACCGCTGCACTGTGTATATGCACAGGCCTGCGACGTCACCACACTGTGCAGATGCATAGGCCTGCGACGTCCGCAACCCAAAAGGTTTTTAAAGATAAATTGCCGAGAAAAATTCTCCAAGGAAGAAGATTATGATGTTAATCTCTCTTTATGGTTCCATGGAAGGTTTTCCATGGTCAAAATATTGGAATGGCGTGAGAGAGAGCATGAGGAGGAAAACTACTTTGTTGGGATTAAACCGGGAATGGTGATGGCCCTTCGGCAGTGTGGGTTATTAAAATGCTTCAAAATCCAGGGTATGAGGGCCCAACTGAGATTACTTGAGTACCTAGTTCACATGTGGGATGTGAACGAGAATGTGTTTCATGTGGGTGCTCACACTCTTACAATATATATGGAGGATATCTACTTCTTAACCAGACTATCTCACCGTGGTTCCTGAGTAACACTTACATGTAGCAGGGGTGGAGGTGAGCCTATGAACCACTACATTAGTGAACATTGTGTGCTAGGTACCCAGAAGCATAGTGGTAAATTCGCTATAAGATATTTCTGAGAGTTGCCTCTACAGACCATCCTCTATATCATCACACGCATGGCAGTGAGTGCATCTCCCCATATGGTTCTTCAAAGCTATTTTTAGTATTCACTAGAGTGTATGGAGCCTCGAGTCTTGAACTAGTGTGAAGGGGTTATTAAAAGTATGAAAAAACAGACCAAGTGCAAGAGTGGTGGGCTGAAACAGTTCCGATACGGTTCTATTTTGGTATCCTTCTTCCTTGAGAGGGTCCCAGTTTTGCGCTTATAAGTAGATTGGGGTATACCTACCCCACAAAATTTGAGAATGAAGAGGTGGGTTGACCTTCATGGCACGCCATGCAATTGGTCCCATTGTTAGGTATAACAATGTCTTCTTTGACTGTTTGAGAACTCAAATTCTCATGGTCGATGACTATGCATATGTTGGGCTAGAATTTCGAGGAGATCTAGACTTAGCTCTTCGTGAGGGTTCCCAATGGGGGGACATAGGTAAGAAGGAAATTTTCTTTATATGTTTTTTTTGTGATTTTTAATGATATAAAATGTTTTTATGTTGTTTATTCGATGACTAATCAAACGCTCTTTGATGATGTAGATGTGGGACCTTATCATCGTCCAGGTTCATCCCCTATCGATAGACGAGGGGAGAGAGGTGACGTAGAAGGAGTAGCTGTTGCTGACTTCGAGACCTTAGAACAAAATCTGGAGGGACTCATGATGAACATCCTAGATGTCTCTATAAATGATATCTTGAGGCATTACCAACGCCACACAGTGGGTGTGTCTGCTTCCATTGGTCGACTCCTCCATATATTAGCATGATAAGTCGCATGTTATAGTGAGCAACATCCTTTATGATCTATTGTATATGAAGCCATGTGCTTTACATTTTTTATATTTTGGTCTTCAAACAAAAACACTTTTTTTGTAAACTTTTATCGTTATATATATATGAGGCTTCTACCGGCTTGCTTGTTGTATATACAAAGTGTGATTGGATTTTTTAAATGTCTCAAATGTTTGTCTAACACATAATTAGCCAAAGCATCTGCTAATGCATTTAGACATCTAGGAATGTGTTGATATTCAATGTAGTCAAAATGACGCTCCAAGAGGCGAATTCGTAAATATACCCTTAACAACGTAGGACTTCGAATGGAGTAAACATTACTCAACTATAGGACTACTAACTGCGAATCGAGTCATACAATAAGGTGACAGATTCCATGTGAAACAACATAATTCAATAATTCGATGACTGCATTGTATTCTGCAATATTATTAGTTGCACGACCAAGGAAAACACCATGTAGACTAATCAATTCATCAGTAGGTGCATAGATTACCTAAGCAACAGATGTTAAGTTCTGAGTACTATGACTAGCGCCATCAACAAAGCCAATTTAGGGTAGTTAAGACATTGACATCTAAAAACCAAGCACAACACAAGGTAAGGAGCTAAAGGTTGAAACCAAACAACGAAAAAACACACAAGAGTATGATACACTAAAATACACAACACTCATGCAAAAATGATTTAAGCATAGTACTTCTTCAAGTAAAGCCCATTTAAGGTTCCCTCAAAGGGATTCCATCATAATCAACCAACTCATAATTTCCCTTATCCAACACTCATTTGAAAATATAAGGACCACGCCACGCAGACTCGAATTTTTTGGCCCCTAGCAAATCATGATCTTTCTCATAAAAAAGAACTAAATCACCTTCATAAAAACTCGTAAAGAAGAACTAGATCACCTTCAGGAAAAACACATGGCTTGACATGCTTGTCATATTGAGATTTGACACGTTTATTTTGAGTTTCAATAACTAAGGTGGCATCACAATGGGTTTCGTCTAATTGCATTAAATACAAAATATGTTCCTCTCTAGCAGAGGTGTTAGGTAGAAGTTCAACGACTAGTTTCAAAGATGGTATCTCACATTCAATTGACAAAATTGCTTCGATACCGTAGACTAGCTGGAAAGGTGTGAATCTCGTGGACGACTTAACATATGTCTGATAGACCCATAATGCTGAGAACAACATTGTGTGCCAGTTTGACTTATGAATACCTACCATCCGTCAAAGCATAGTAGTGAGAACTTTGTTAATTGTTTCAACCTGGCCATTGGCCTGTGGATAATAGGGGGTTGAGTTTTCATGGCGAAGACCCAATTTTTCAGTGAGTTCATACATTATAAAATTTTGAAAGTGACTACCATGATCAGTAATGATGGCTTGAGGGAAACCAAATCTAGTAATGATATGATTGAATATGAATAAACCCATAGTTTTCCTAGTATTATCAAATGTAGGCATCGCCTCAGCCCATTTAGTGAAATAATCCACAACTACAATGATGTATCCATGCCCCACGACTGAGTGAGGGTTACATCTCCTGAAGTCAATGCCCCTTTTAGATAATTGACTAACGGAAACCACAGGGTGAAGAGGAGCAGGGTGTGATTGGATCTTATTGTTATAAGTTTGACAAGCGTGGCATTTCTAGACAAAAGTAATGCAATCCTTAAATAATGAAGGCCAAAAATAACCAACTCGTAATATCTTTTGGGCAGTTGCATACCTAGACATATGACCGCCAGATGCTCCATATTGAAATTCATTCAAATCTTTCTTAGCTTCATCGTAGGTGAGACATCGTCGAAAAATGGAATCAATACCACAATGGTAAAGGATATCACCAAGGAGTATGTATTGACGGGTTTGATACCGTATACGATGACGATATGTACTATAAAGATCAGGCATGAAAGTTTGATTATGGAGATATATGATGATATCCCCGTACCATATGTCATCATAACTAATCAGAAAAAGGGATTCGTCAGGAAAGGAATCCTCTGCCATACTTTTTGTCTCAGTAGAGGGAAGGTCACATATCAATTCTGTTACAGGAAAATCCCCTTTCTCACAAGTGGATTTCCTCTTGAACCCTAAATCTCTAATATCAAGACAGAAAGGTGCTAACTTTGGTCACTGACATCCTTTTAAACCTAGCTAAACTAATGTATAGAGAAGAGGAAGAAAGGTGTACCTTTTTAACGATGTTCATGCTCGTACAGTCTAAGTTGAGATTTGATCCCCAACCTCCTCGATAAGTCCTGCAAAACAAATAAAGAAAGAACAAGCTTCCTATTCTACTAAGATTAGCTTGAAACTAGATCTATCTAATAGAGACAAGTTCATGTAGAATAAACACCACCTTGAAAGAAATAGGCCAAGCACATATGTATATTAATGATAACAATAGAGAATACTTATAAACCTTTGATGAAGGTGCAAAAACCTCTCCCAACTCTCCTTGTCAAACCCTTTGCTCAAATAATCCACACAAAATGATGATTCTTCAATGATATCTCCCTTATGAGATCATAAGTTTGATGCCTTCAAATCTCTCCCTGTATGCCACTCATGAGATCATAAGTTTGGTATCTCTAAAACTCCATGTGCTTTTCACCATGGTAATGCCTCCTTATATAAGCTTGGAGAGACCCAGTCACCTTAGATATTCTTGGGATAGGTTGAGGATCTTTCTCCATCAATTGTGGATCCTCCCTAAGATCCAACCTTGACCTCAGATTCGAATCCAACCAACTCTAGAGATGAGGGGGACTTATCCTTGATTTTCCTCAACAGTCAAAGATTCCCTCAAACATCCCAACGCTCCCTCAGAATAGGACACAGAGTGTTGCAACGATCCCCCAAATAAGGGTAGAGAGCACTGGCACTCCCTGATAATGGGTAGGGGAGCGCTGCCCAAAATTTCCCTAAAAAATACTAGCACTCCCCCAGAAGGGTGCACAGAGTGTTGCAATGCTCCCCCAAAGAAGGTTAGGGAGCGCTGGCACTCCCTGACAGTGGGTAGGGGAGCGCTGGCCTCCAAAAATGATTTTTAAGTGGTTTTCTTCATGGAAAATTCTTTGTACTCTTCATCAAATGATTTCTCCTTCTTAAACCAGTCTTAAGTGTCCCTATGATGTCGTTAGAGACACGACATAGGCGAGATGGTAGTATGATGTTTGTGACAAATAACCGACACTCGTGTCTAATATGTGACACTTGAGACACTTGTAACGATGACAATAGGTCATCATTGATGTGAGTAATTTTGATTTGTAATAGAGACATCATCAAAAAATGGAATCAATTCCACGACGGTAAAGGGTATCACCAAGGAGTATGTATTGACGAGTTTGATACCGTATACGACGACGATCTATACTAGAAATATCAAGCCAAAAAGTTTGATTCTAGAGATATATGATGATATCCCCATACCATACATCATCATAACTAATTAGAAAAAGGGATTCGTCAGGCAAGGAATCTTCTGCAACACTTTCTGTCTCAGTAGAGGGAAGGTCACATATCAATTCAGCAAAAAACAAGGACTTCTTTGACTTGGCACATTCAAACTCCAAGTCAAAATCACGAAGAATCACTATCCATTTGGAGTACTTTCCCCCCAACAATTGTCAAGTAAGGATATGTTGCATGGGGTTGCAATCAGAAATAACTGTGGTCCTGCATAATAAGATGTAGAGACGAAAACGTTGAACAACTTGAACATATGCCAAGTCCAATTTCTCCACATGTAGGTATTTGGTTTCGGTAGTCGTAAGACTCCGACTCAAATAGTATATCACTTGTTCATCATGTGAATCATCCTCTTGGACTAAAACCATAGCAATGGTAGAGTTCGAAGAAGATAAGTACATGAAATAATCTCGACTATAGTCAGGGGGAAACAGTAGTGGTGTATGGGTTAAGGCAAGTTTCAAATCCTCAAAAGATTTGTTTGCAGTATCGTCCCATACGAAATCATAACCTTTCTTGAGGAGCTGAGTGAATCCTTTCGTTAATTCAACGTAATTGGGAATGAATCGACATAAAAATTTTGCCTTCCCTTGAAAACTTTGGAGTTGGCGTAACGTGGAAGGAGGAGGTAGATTAAGAATAGACTTAACCTTCAAAGGGTCTACCCGAATCCCATGTATAGACACAATGAAATCAATAAGTCGGTCGGATTCCACACAAAAAACACATTTGTGTGGATTCAAATGTATGCGATAATAACGACAGCATACGAAAATGGCCCGTAAATGTGTCGAGTGATCATGACGATGCATGGAATGCACTAATAGATCATCAAGATAGGGTTGCACAATGTTCTTAATGTCATGAAAAGTGTAAGACATAGCATGCTGAAAGGTCGCACCAGCATTTTTGAGACCAAAGGGTAGTTTCCGGTAGGCGAAGGTTCCCCAAGGGAAAATAAAATCAGTCTTGTGTTGATCTGCTGGTAAAATATTAATTTGATTATAGTCGAAGAAATCATCCATCAAGGAGAAGATTTCATTCTCAGCACAGTCGTCAAAAATCTGGTCAACGAAAGGGGTTGGATAATTGTCCTTAGGAAAATATTTATTTATATCCCTATAATCTACACAAATGCGGATCGTACCTTGCTTCTTATTTACTGAAACAATATTGGATACCCAATTGGTCAAAGCCACAGGATAAGCAAATCCATCTTTAAGAAGTTTTTCAACTTCAAGCTTGATAGTAGCGACTTTATGTGGATGAACTGAGCAAAGTATCTATCAAGCGAGTTTACCGTCCGGATATGTCTTAATCTCATGTACAACTATATCAGGATCAATACCTGGCATTTCTTCATAACTCCAGGAAAAAACGTCACGAAATTCCTGAAAAAGGGTTTTATAGGTGCATACCTCATCAATGGAACATGAGGCACTGATATGAACATTTAACCATGACTATGGGTTTAATCGATATGTCAAGAGGAACGGTAGGTGAAATGATACTCAAGTTCCCTTCGTACAAAACATTGTGTACTGACTCAGAAACTGTCGACGAAGTCAAAATCCATTAGTAACTCTCTATGGTATCACGTTCTAGGAAGAGGATAGAATGATGATGTCCATTGTCCCATGGAGTATCTTACATAGACATGACTAACATGATCATCTCATCGGTAGGAAAGATCATGCGAACTGGATCAGGAGATGTATCATAGAGAGAAGGAGGGGAGGGAGTTGCCGATTGAACAACTTGATAAGTAGATTCGACTGGGCTTAAAGGCATTTTTTTTTCTGTAACAAAGACAATCACCAAGGTTAGGTATTATCCATGGTTCATACGACTCAGGGGTTTCATGAACAATGGTGGAAATCATGTTAATCAAAGAAACAAAAGGAGGAGGTATATCGGGTGGTGGGATTGGAAATGTACCCATCAAGGTTGAATCTTTTAAAAGACCCACACCAACATTCTCATAACCGAGAGGTGTCTTTGAGATAAAAGGGACGTTTCTATTATGGGAATAAGAATTAAAGATGGCCAGTTGGTCAATAGTAATGACCTTTCCTTGGTGTGGGAAACATATCACACGGAAAAGGGTAGACACAATTGCGCGCACAGAATCGATCTAGCTACGACCAAGTAGAATATTATAATCAAGAGGTGCATCGAAGACCTCAACCTCTACATTGACCAATTTACCTTCTAATGTAATAGAAAATGAAGGAAGAACACTGTAAGGCTTAAAACCTATACCATTGAAGGTCTTAAGAGTATTTTGTGACTCGGTAAGGGCAGGAGAGCCAATAGCTTTCCAACAAGTAACGAACATAGCACAAGTCGAGGCTCCTTCATCAATAATGATTCTACAGATATTCTTGTTTTCAACAACAACTTGGATATGAAATGCTAATTGAGGAGGAAGCCTTGGAATGTGATATTCCAATTCAAATATTATCAAATTAGTATCAGTAGGATCAATTCCACCAATAGCCTTTAATAACAACTTCCATTGAGTAGGATAACTTTGAAGGACTTAGAGATTCAACATCGCAGAGGGTGCTTGCACAAGGTCTTCTACGATACTCTAGTTTTGGGAAACACGTGCATGAGGATTAAATGAGTACTTTCGAGCAACACCCTTAGGAGGAGGGAGAAGAACTGTATTGAGACCCGATCGTTCGAGATGAAGAGGACCATTTGGAGGTGATGTTGGGGGAGAAGGTTGTACCAATGAATGTGGTATATCATCAACTTTCTCCTTCGATGAAGAGTAATCTTTGGCTCGAGTTGCAACTGCAACTTCTTTCTTTTTAGAGTAACCGATACACATAAGAACATAATATGAGGTAGAGGGAGAGGGTTAGTCATGAATGATCAATTGGGCCTTATTTTGAGAAGGAAACAGTTGTGACAAGACGAAAGGTGTAGAAGGCTTCTCGGTCCCTTGGAGGAACTTAGTAACCTCATCGCGTCGTGGACAATCTTTTGTATAATGGTCGTCACCACAAATAATACAAGGGTAACGAGGTTTACGTTTATCTTTCTCATCAACGGGTTGCATTTTGGATTTATCATATTTTGGATTTTTATTTTTTTCCTCCTTATTCTTACCCTTCCCTTTCTTTTTATTTTGATTTTTACCGATAGGTGTAGATTGAACCGAATTAACTTCAACAGTTTTACTGACAGAAGGAGTAGGAGTAGGAGAATTTTGTACATTAGAAGCAGTAGATTTGGGATTGGTGTGACTGGCGTGTGCAGACTGAGTCTCAACATGAAACGTGCTAATCACACCATCAATAGCATGAGAAGTTGTTGGAGGTGTTGGGGTAGGATTTGTGGAAGGACGAGGAGCATCAGGGATCAAATCGTAAAGTGTTCCCATTTGTGAATAAACGAGATCTATATATTGAGCACAACCAATCACCTGATCTTCAATGACAACACCGCCCATGGAAACAACACAAGAAATAGGTCCAATGAGCGATTTGGTGAACCATTCAGCCAATAGTTGATCAAGAAGAGGAACTTTGATTAAACGTCTTCTCCTCCTCCACTCGTGGATGTGATCAGAAATATGAGTGGATGAGGATTGTTTAAAAGAACTCAAATTTTAGTTCCCGTCTTGTATCAAATTGGAAACTGGTAATGTGTTAAAAAGACCATGGCTAAGGTGTTAAATTCATTAAAGAATCCTCGTGGTAACTCGATGTACCATTTTGCTGCCGAAACCGTGAGAATTCGTTGGAAAATTTGTAATCTTATGGAGTCGTCCATCAATGAGTTGGACGAACACCAAAGATGGAAAGTCATAACATGATTATTCAGGTCTTCTCCTGCTCGACTGTCAAATTTAGGAATGTCGGATGGTGGTTTGGATGGTATGATGAGCCAATAAGGAGAATGCAAAATAGGATCATTCAAAATACTAGACAAATCTGGTAAATCCAAAGTGGCTAGAAAAGGAAACTATCAGTTCACTTGAGGAAACTGGTAGTTCTGAGGGGGAAGTCCCATAGGTATACCAATAGGGCCATAAGCAGTCTGGATATAATTAGATAGTCATGACAGATTCGGTTGTGGAGGATTTTGAGATAGATAGCCCACAGGGTTGGGTTGATTAGGTATGTTTCCTTGAAAAGGAACATTAGATTGAAAGTTTTGACCCCAAGTGGGAGTCAAAGAACTTGGATATGGTTGACCAAGGTTAGGGGGTACAAAAGAATTAACTTGAGGATGTTTCCCCTTAGACGGTTTCAAATTTCCTTGGAAAGAAAGATTCCAAGGTTGAGATTGTAACACATGTACATTTTGTACATAAAATGGGTTATGGACTCCAACCTGAGGTTTCCCCCCAAGTTGATGTTGTCCCCCAATCTAATGTTTTCCCCCAAATTGAGGTTTCCCCCCAGCTTGAGGTTGATCTCCAACAGAAATCTGGAAACCAGAAGTGACAGAATGACTGGTGCCTCCAACTGGATTAGAGCCATTAGGTCCAAGATGATTAGATCCTCCTAACAAAGGTGGAGGAGGAACGTAACGCCCTCCAGAGAGAACCTGGGTAGGTGTAGGAACAAAGTGACTCACAACATTATACCCAGGAGGAAAAAAAAGTCCAGACCCTTTGGATGGATCTTGGGTAGGGATAGCAATGGAAGTATTCAAAGATTTATACCCAAGGGGGAGTGCTGGATTTGGTCTAAGTGGAAGCAGTGTTCCAATAGGAGCTTGAGTGATAACCACATTTCCGGTAGAAACCGTGGTGGCCTGTGGGACCATAATAGAATGGGCCATCTGGAGAGGAAGAATTGAGTGAGAACCAACCAAAAATTGGTCTGAAACGATGGTGACATTACTGGTAGTACCAGTAAAATGGTATAAAGGTACTGTATAGGTAAAAAATGTCTCAGGAATTTGTGATGCCATAGGTTGATCAGGACTTGCTCCTAGGTTGTTGTAAAGATATTGTACTGTCAAAGGGGAGAAACCGGGATTAAAAGTTTCGGCAGTGTGAGCCGGGGTCCTAAATAATTCACTTTATAAAAGTGGATCCTCTACTCTAGATCTTGCATTAGGTCTAGTAGGTACTTCAGTATTCTCAAGAACAAAAATTTCTCCTCACAAGTTCATCTAAAGAAAATGTGGATCTAGTCTAATACTCAATAACGGGTTTGGGGGAGTCAGAATGCCTCTAAAGAATCTGAAACTATTCTGAACCCCTCTATAGAGTGCATGCTTCCAATCTCAGAAGCTACTTCGTTATTGACTACTCCCTCAGGAGAGCCTTTTGGTGAATTAGGAAGCAAAGGGAGGTAACCTTCCGGATCTTCCGGGGGTAGCCCTTGCATCCTACATGAACGACGAAGGCCAATGTTGGCTGAACCAAGTAAAGAAAGAAAAACATATATGGCTAACTAGGGAAACAAAGAACACTCACTAATAAAATCTAGAAATCAAACCAAGAAAACTAACCTTCTTATTCTGAAGTCACTAGTTGGTGATGAAATCCAAATTCGTGAAATCAAGACAAGGAGGGGATGGGATAAAG
>SNQJ01S0083675.1:52148-63353 GCA_010110895.2 Picea sitchensis
CTGGATAATATTCTCTTTCAGTTGTCTCTTTCAGTTGACACTTCAGTTTGACTAGTTGAGTTGAGTTTAGATGTTGCATTGGTTTTGTCACCATGCAAAATTGGGATCATCACCAACTCACTAATCTTTGTTCAGTCAGTTAACTAAAGACTAGTTGACTAGTTAACTCAGCTAGGTGGTAGTTCACTCTCGTAACTGCCTGAGAGACTAAACTAGGTGGAAGTTTACTCTTGTAACTGTTGGTGTGTGTCTAGATCAATCTAGACCACCACTATGGCTCATTAGTTACTCATTTATCCTATACATATTGTAAATTATTCACTCTTTGAGTGTGGAATATGGTTAATGAGAATTCTTCCATTCTTTCTATCTTACTTCTTCTTTCTTAATTTCTCTCTGTAAATGTGTGTAGTATTTTCTAGCTAGATCTATTCTATGCAGGTTCAACACATTTACAAATACGGTAGAACCAACATCGAAGAAAAATAGCCCATAGATGACCAAAATGGTCTGATCAACTGGATGAATGGTCAGGTAAATCGTCGAGGTAAGGTTCCATAATATGTTTGATATCGTGGAAAGCATATGACATGGCCCACTGGAATGTAGCGCCAACATTTTTTAGGCCAAATACTAGTTTTTGATAGGCAAAATTTCCCCATGGGCAGATGAAGGTTGTCTTATGTTGATGAGTGGGTAAAATGTCAATTTGGTTGTACCTTGATAAACCATCCATGAAAGAGAAAATCACACTACTTGCACACTTATCAATGATCTGGTTGATGAAGGGCGTAGGGTAATTGTCTTTCGGACAAGCCTTATTGAGGACCCTATAATTAACACAGACACGAATGGTCCCTTGCTTCTTAGTGACTGGAACAATATTCGAAACCCATTCTGTCAAAGGGACAGGATAGATGAAGCCAAATTTCAATAATTTCTCAAATTCTACCTTAATAGTCGCGGTCTTCTTAGGATGGACCGGGCGGAGTTTCTATCGAACAATTTTTACACCTGGGTAAGTTTTAATCTCATGCACAACGATCGAAGGATCGATCCCTGGCATTTCTTCATAGCTCCAAGAAAATACATCACATAATTCTTTAAATAAAGAGATATAAGAAACCACTTCCTTGGGCGAACAATTAGCACCAAGATTAATATTTTCCTTGACACCTTCCTTGATCGAAATGTCAATAATGACTGTAGAGTAAATGTTGCCCATATTCCCTTCAGAAATAGTATCTTGTGTAAGTATGGGTGATTGTGGAAATTCGACAACATCGGGGGGGGGAAGATAGAGTGTATATCTTCCTGTATTTCTTCAAGAGGTGTAAGAAAAGAGGATCGATGATGGTTATCATCCCAAGGTACGTTGTCAATGCTAAGAATTTCCATAATAGATTTGTCGGACTGAAATATTTGAGAAATGTAGTCAAAGGAAGACGTCAAGGAATTCAACCAAGATGGCATCGAGTAAGTGTCAGGTGCCAAGAGATGTTGGTCATTTGAGGAGGGAGAGGAGGATTGAATAGCGGCATATGAAGCCTCAGCTAGACTAAGTGGCATGGTGCCACATAGTGCATCGAACTCTAAAGGACTAGGTACAATCCATGGATCAGATGATTCCAAAGACTAATAAGTTGTAGTCAAAATCATATTGACTATGGAAACATGATGCGTGGTAGGAGGGAGTGGTGTAAGGAAGGTACCCATAAGGGTGGAATATTTTAACAATCCAACACCAACACTTTCATACGTGATCTTGTGATCTCCCAAGAAAGGGAAATTGTTGGTAGCGGGAGTGCAAGCGTCGAGTGTACAAAAATCTAACTGATCGATAGTGAAAATTTTTCCCTGATGAGGAAATTGTACACATCGAAACACCAACGAAGCGATGACAGTCATAGCATAAAACCAACTTCTTCCTAGTAACAAGTTGTAATCGAGGGGAGAATCAACCACCTCAATGTCAACAAAGAGGGTTTTTATGCCCAACTAAACGGATAGGGACTGCAAAAGTCCATGAGGATGAAAACCTCTCCCATCGAATGCACGCAACATCGTTGGGAATTTGTTAAGTGTGGGTAATTTTAAGCCTTTCCAACAAGCTAAATACATGAAAAAAGTAGAGGCTCCCTCATCTAAGATAGTGCGTTGAATTTGTTGATTGTGAACAACAACATCAATTTGAAAATCAAGTTGGTGAGAGAGTCGAGACTTAAAATTGTCCAGGTTAAACGTGATATTTTTGGACGACTCGGGATCAAAAGCGCCAATAGCAGCCAAGAGCGTTCTACGTTGACTTGGGTAGTGTTGTAGAACTTCCAACGTAGACATAGCACATAGTTCTTGAGCCAAATCTTCAACAATGTTGTAGTTTTGGGCGGCACGTGAACTAGGATTAAAAGTAGATTTGTGGATGGTGCTCTTGGGAGGGTGTAATATAGAGTCGAAAGTTGGTTTATCTATCTGGAGCAATCTAGACGGAGAACTAATAGAGTATGGTGATGGATCCGGTAATGTACCATTAGTGACCTTTCCTTTGTCAGGTTTAGATGGCGTGTCGTAGGTCATAGAGTGAGTGGTTAAATCAATCTCATTTAACATATAAATATGGGAACTTATCGAAGCTTCATCATGAGAAGGGTGGATGGAATTTCCCCATGGAGAGGGGGTTTGAGAAACCATAGATTGTTGTTGAGGAAAAGGTTGAGTAAGCATGGCGGGTTGGGAATTCCACCTAAAATTTTTGCCACTTCATCGCGATGTGAACAGTCTCAAGTGTAGTGATCGTCACCACAAATTAGACATGGGAATTTTGGTTTGTGTTGTGGTTTCTTTTCGGTATCAGTTGGTGGGTTTTGAGATTTGGGTTGTTCATTGTTATTATTCTTTTTGGGATTATTTTTTTTCTTCTTCTTACCTCCGGATTGTTGTGAAGGGGAAGATTGAATTGCATTTACCTCAGAGATTTGAGTTTGGGGGGAGGTAAGGGAGAGTGAGGTCGAACTGGAAGTGGGTGTCGAAGCGGATCGATTTGTCATTCTAGTCGACTAGGAAGCAGATTGAGTTTTGACAGAGCCGATAACTCCATCCACATGTGACGTGGATGAAGGTTTAGATGGATCGATAGTGGCACAGGTAGCATTTGGGATCAACTCATACAAAGTACCAGATTGTGAATAGACCAAATCTAGGTACTGATCCCGAGAAATGGCCTCTTCCTTGGTGACTACACCACCCATGGTGACATCACGAGCAATCAGGGGTAATAGAAATTTAGTAAAGCATTCCACCAATAACTGGTCAGGAATGATTTCTTTGATCAACCTTCTCCATCTTCTCCACTCATGAATATGATCAGATATATGTATGGAGTTAGTCTGTCGAAGGGAGGTCAAGAGTTTGGTGCCCGTCTCGTATCGAATGGGTAGTTGAAATTGCATGAGAAAGGACATGGAAAGGGAGTTGAAATCTTAGAAAGAACCACATGGAAGTCAAATATACCACTTGGTTGTTGAGCATGTAAGTGTTCGTTGAAAAAGACGTAAACGTATAGAATCATCCATTAAAGAGTTCGATGAACACCATAAATGGAAAGTCATCACATGGTTGTTCAGGTGTTCTCCAGGTTTACCGTCAAATTTTGGAATATCGGAAGGTAATTTAGCAGGAATCGATGGCCAAAAGGGATAATGTAATATAAGATCATTGGTCAACCGAGACAGGTCTGGGAGATCCAGAGTCGCGAGAAACGGTAGTTGTTGGTTAACCTGACGGTGATACTAGTGTGGCATAGGGACACCAGTAGGACCGTAAACTAGGTTAGGTGGATAATTGTATCCAGTAGGTCCTCCTACATATGGTTGTTGCTGACCATAATAAATAGGATCTGATCATGGTTGAGAAACATGTGCAAATGGAGGATAACCTGATGGGTTCTGAGGATTATAAGTCAGATGATGGGTTTTTCCATAAGGGGGGTAAACATTTTGTCCTTGAGGAGGATTCACATTAGTCTCATGGGAAAGAGAAGGTTGTTGTTGTCCTTGAGGATTTTTTCCCCCAGAGAATAGTGGATTCCCTGGGAAAGGAATGTGCCAAGGATTCGGTGTTGCAGACACATTATGTACGTATAATGGATGATGGATGCTAGTCTAAGGTTTCCCCCCAAACTGAGGTTGTGTCCCAATTTAAGGTTGACTCCCAAATTGAGGTTTCCCCCCAGCATGAGGTTTAGTTCCTAGAGGGATTTGGAAACCAAACGTGAACGACTGACCGGTGCTTCCAACTAGATTAGAGCCACTGAGACCAGTTCCTCTGAATAATAGTGTAGGTATAGAACTTTCGGGTGTAACCTAGGTAGTGTTGGCAATGGAAGGATTCAGAGATCTGTACCCAGAGGGAAGTGACGAAAGAGGTCTAGATGAAATTGGTGTACCAATGGGAGCTTAGTTAACCACCACATTCTCGGTGTGAATAGTTGTAATGTGAGGGACCATAGTAGAATGGGCCATCTGGAGAGAAAGAGTCGATCTAGGACCAACTAACTACGTATTTGGACCGATGGACTATGTGTTTGGACCAATGGTTGTACCATAAAAATGATCTAAAGGTATTATGTAGGAAACAGATGTTTCGGGCAGTTGTGATACAAAAAATGTATCGGCACCTGCCCCTGAGCCGTAAAGGTCCCGCACTGTGCGAGGTGGGATTCTAATTATTTCGGTAGTCCAAAGGGAGTCCTTGACTCTACGGGTTGAAAGGGTTCTAGTCGAAATTCTAGAAGTGTCAACGACAACAAGTTCTCTAGTTTAATTCAGCTGGAGAATATGTCTCTCATATCCAGGAGGCATGTAGAAAGCCTCTAGAGAATTGGAAACAATTAGAAAATTTTCTAAAGAGGCAGAACCTTCCTCTTGTGAGGTTATAATGTCCTGGACCTCACTCTATTGATAAGATCCCTCCAATGAATGAGGTAGAGGGATATAATCTTCCATATTTTCTAGAGGAAGTCCCAGTACCCTACGTGAACGGCGTGGAGGGTCAATGTTGGCGAAACCAAAAATTTCATGAAAAAAATCTATGGCCAACTAAAGTAAAGAAAAAACATACACTAATCAAATCTAGGAATCAAACCAAGCAAACAAAACCTTCTCTCGATGGCCGTACTATTTGGTGATGAAATCCAACATCGTGTAACCAAGTCAAGGAGGGTATAGGATATGAGAGGGTGGAACAGTTACGATGGCGACCTACTTAACGAACTTATGCCTTGGTGCAATATTCCACGCAGTAATTGTGGATTTATCCTCCAAGGAGCCCGAGTGAGTTTGACCATTATTTGTTCAAGGTACAGCGAAGACTTCCCTTCACCTTCACCTTGTGTAAAAAAACCTAAAGATTATGGCTACTAAGGACACCAACTCGCAGTTAGCCCCTGGGCAAGTACAGTCGACAATCTAGTCCGAACGTATGGTCAGGATAACAAGTCCAAAATCTTTCAAAAGAACTAAGGATAAGTGGACCGATAGAACTCCAGAGGACCCTAAACGCATTCAAAATTCACAAAGCACCGAGACCAAATGAAGATATATGGGCCTCAAGAAGAACCCCCAATATACGATCTGACTACTACGAACAGTTGAACCATAGAGGGATAATCTCCGTAACTCTCCCAAACGCGACCTTGTGCATAAACCCTGTGTGAGAGGGGGATCCAAGAAAGCTTATACGAAAATTGGATTTGCTCTCCCTATTGCAAGATGCTAATGTTTGTTTTGAATTCTTTGGAGAGTTGTACTCACAGCGTAATCCAAATTGCTAATCCAAGTCTAATGTTGGTGGAAGATTCTAGAAAAAAAATGTTCTAGATCAATTTTAATTAGCGTTGATTTTGCAGTTGTTCTTTACTTAGGGGTGTATGAGAGTGAAACTAATGATATTATGACTCAATTCCCAAAAAATTCACAAGAAATGATAAGCAGACTTTTCTTTCAATGAATGTTTATTTAAGGGAAGGAGAAGGAAATTTCCGTTCACTGTCAAACACTAAGATGCAATAACCTCATGCAATTGTTTCTTAATCAGGAATCCAATATGATGCTAAAATATTCAAAAAATCATTCTAATATCCAAAAACCAATCATGAAAATATATCCTTTTGTTTAAATGTGACTGATAATCAATTTGATGTAAATCTTCCTATGTCATTCAAACTTCAAGATCCATGATATTTAAGAAATCAGAAGCAAACTTCACATAAAAAAAACACACTCTCATTGTGATCAAACAAGAAACAAAAAGAAAACCAAATTTGCAAAAAAGAAAACCAAAAATCTCAAAACAGAAGAAAATGCCTGAAAAAATGACCTCAAAGATCAAATGGAATGGTGCATAGATCTCTGAATTTCCTTACAACAACTTTCATTCAATCAGATAAGTGAAAAAGAAGTGGGTCAACTCCAAATCTCAGGGAAGAAGAGTGTCTCAAAGTAAGGAAGAAAAATGTCAAAAATATAAACAAAACATCATGAATTCTTAGAAATCAAAATGTTGGAGGCCAAAAACAAGGACACACTGAGATGGTAATAACCCTGAGCAGATGAAAAAGCAAAAACTAGACTCAAAGATCAACTCCCAAAAATATTTTTAGCAGAAAAAGGCCAGCGCTCTGGTGTCAAGGGTACTAGAGCATTACAACACTCTGTGGGAGCCTGCAAGGAAGTGCTAGYGCTCTGGTGGTAGAGGCAGGGGAGCGTTGGGCTCTCAGAAGAACAAAATATTTCCCAGAACTCAAAAAACTCAGGAAAATCCAGAAATTGAATGTGTATGGAATGAATCCAAGARACAACAACACAWATAAGAATCGRAAACGCAGCATGAATAAGATCTAAAGGTGAGAAAAGTTCAAAAACAATACCAAGGAAGGAAACCAAAACTRAAAGATTCGCTCCCCAGTGGAGTCGCCAATTTTTGTTAYAGGAAAATCTCCTTGTGGACAAGTGAACTTCCACTTGGATCTAGAACCCTATAAACAAGACAGAAAGGTGCTAACTTTGGTCASTTACATCCCTTTAAACCTAGCTAAGATAATCTATAGAKAAGAGGACGAAGATGTACCTTTTTACAATGTTTGTCCTCRCCCAGTTCCAAGTTGAGCTCTGATCCACAAGCTCTTCCACAAGTCCTGTAATCYAATCAAAGGCAAAGCATGCTTCCTATTCTACTATGATTAGTTTGAAACTATATCTATCCATTAAAGACAAGTTCATGTAGGCATACACAATCTTGAAGGAAATGGGCCAAGCACATGTATTAATGAGAACTCAATAGAGATACTTACAGACCTTTGATGCAGATGCAACAGCCTTACCAATCTCTCCTTGTCCAATCCCTTACTCAAATGATCCACAAACAAAATGACTATTCTTCACTAATTATCTCCCTTATGAGATCATAAGTTTGATGCCTTCAATGTCCTCGCTTTTCACCATGAAGAGGCCTCCTTATATAGGCTTGGAGAGGCCTAACCACCTTAGATATTATTGGGATAGGTTGAGTATATTTCTCCATCAGTTGTGGATCCTCCCTAAGATCCAGCCTTGACGACATATCCGAATCCAACTGACTCCAGAGATGAAGGGGATCTTTCCCTGATTTTCCTCAACAACCCAAGATTTCCTCAAACAGCCCAGCGCTTCCCCATAATGGGGCACAGAGTGTTGCAACGCTCCCCCAAAGGATGGAAAGGAGAATTGGCACTCCCTGACAGTGGGTAGGGGATAAATTCCCTTCAAAATTTATTTTTTAAGTGGTTTTTTCATGGTAAAAACTGTGTACTCTTTGTCATGTGATTTCTCTTTCTTAAAACTAGTCTTTGAGGGTGTCTTTGAAGTTTTCGTTGTGATGTCGTTCGAGACACAACATAGGCAATATGACTATATGATGTCTGTGACACTTGCGACACTTATGGATAAAATGCGACACTTGTAATGACGACAATAGGTCATCATTGAAATGAGTAATTGTTTATGTGTAACAGGGGCGGTTTTGTTCCCACGTCATTTTCCCTCTTTTATCATTTTTATTCAGTGTTCGTTAGTTGCATTGTACATGAGTACCTAATATGGCCTAGTAGTTGGGACTCATTGTTTACTCCATAGTGATGTTCAAGGGGGTGTTGGAGAATTTTCTATTTTCAGCACACTAGTTCAGTGGGAGTTAACTAACTAGATATATTTTAGACTTTGTAATTTTAGACCATCACTATTATGCATTCATTCCTAAGATAGGATGTCATTGTCTATATGAGTGAATATCACTCACTCATTGAACAGATCATAATATACATTGATTCCCATTCTTCATATTGTATCTCTCCTCGTTTTCTTGATAATCTTTGGTTGTGTATGTTTTAGCTATGTCTCCTGTGCAAGTTTCCATGAAACACTGACACGCATATCATATGTTCATACAACAAACATCTACCACACCAATACAAAAAAATACCACAATTTGAGTGAATTATTTAGAGTAATGAATTCACTTGAATGAGATAATTACAAATTAGGAGTGTAACCTTATATTTATACACATGCTTTAGGGGTAAGGTGCTAGCCCCAAGAGAGTGACTAGGCTAACCTAGTCAAATATAGAAAATATAATAAGTGGGTTAGTTAGATACCAATGTGAAGCTCCATAAAGTTATTTAAGCAATATAATGGATCGATACGTGGCCTCAAGTGAATATTAACCATATGATCTCAACATGATGTGAAGCCATGGTTACCCAACAACGAGATGACCTTGAATTCCATGACTCACTTGAATTTACTTGATGATGAGAGATCAACAATATCCTCTTCATTTGGACATGACATATCTGCATCATCATGCAGTAGTCTTGATCCTCTAGAGGATAATTATGTTATGGTATTTTGTACCTGGGTAAAATTTCTTTTGATAATAAGTGATTTCTAATTTCTGATCAATATGATGTGTGTTACACATTATTTTGGTCACCCCAGCGATCCATTGACAACATGTGTTCATATTCCCAAAAAGAGTCTTTTTCCATGAGGAAAGTGATTGCCTTTCTCTTCTCAAAAACCTTATTAAGGGAGGTCATCGCAGACTACAAAATGCACAGGGTGCGACAATTACAGATCGTTTCCATCTGCTCTAGATTTGGACTGTGACATCTCCACGGGCTGCACTATAGCTAGGGTGCGACGATGTCAAAAGTCAAGGAAAAGTCAAACTTCATGAAATTTCTAGAAGGGGATCTTCTAGAAGATGAGGTGGGCTCTGAATGGTTTGGATCTTACTCACCTCTCTGATTTGGTGGGATCATCCTAATCTCCTCAACCATCTCTCTTTTACCTTATATAAAGATGGATATCTCATGGAAAAGACTAAGGCTGAATAAGCTAAGAATTGGATGAGGAATTCTACTTCAACTCATACTTGAGAGCTTCATTTCAGTTCATCAATTCATTGTGGATCTTCTTCATTCAAGGTTGGAGAAAGTGTGTGTGTTGGAGAAAAGGGCCATCGAAAGGGGACCTTACAACATCAAGGCTTTGGTTGTAATATTCACTTTCATTTTAATATCATACAATGATATGTTTCTTTCCCATAAAACTAGTCTTGTTTTATTGTATGATTCCTTGTTCACATACATAGGTTCTTGTTGAGTTCATTGTATTTCTTTAATTTTGGTTGGCTTGTGTTCCCTTGCAGATTCAATATCACAGGAGCACCGGAGTGGATCTAGGATGAAAATGGTAGGAGGAAATGACATTTAAATTCTATGTTGTCTATCTCTTGTTAGAGAAAGCATCATATTCTTTTATGTTTTGTTCTAGATTCGGGTGGATCTAGGGAGATCTGTTTATGTCCGCATTTACTGATTAATCCAATAAAAAAATTGGTGACCATATTGAGGACACGACTTCCTTTTGATTTTTTTCTTCCCATTTCCTTTTAGCATTCCTTCCTCTGATTAAATTCACTCTCTGAGTCTCTAGGTGATCCATCTAGATTGCCTGGGTCTGAAAGTTCAATTAGATTTTTTTATCTTTCTTCCAATTTTTCCTCATTTACAGAGATCATCACAATGAACCATATTGGCATCCTGCAATGACCCTAAGAAGACACATCATGTTTTTCCAATCCAGTGCGATGGTGTCGCACTGTGCTCTGCTAGTAGCCTGCGATGACCTTTTCTCGTCACACTGTGTCCCACACCTAGCTTGCGACGACTCCTGTAGGATTTGTTGGAGTGAGTCAATTTGTTTTTTTTCACCCAGTTTTTTATCAAAGTCTTGGGATGAAATTCTGATGCCATTGTTTGATTGATTCATGAGTTTAAATCTTGCTTGTGATTGGTTTTCAATGACTGAGAGTCTTTCTTTGTAATTGTGCAAGTCTTTTACTTTTAATCTTTGTCACAAGGATATAATCTCGGGTTCTTGATCTGAGTGCTTGTTTGGAAAAGGGTCTTTGGTTTATTTAAAGTTTTGAATTGATTTTACTTTCCAGATTGTTTGTTGATTGAGAAACACTTTTTGTTTGTATTTGACAAAAACTTTCTTATCATTTTCATTTTTGTGTATATTACGAGTTTGATTTGGGAATTGTGTTAAGAATGTCTTGATTTTCTTGGATTACATTTTCCTTTCGTCATTACATCTCTGATTTTGTTTTGAAAAGGAAGAACTAAATTCATTTATTCTTTTTAGTAATCTTTCATAAGAAAATTTTTACATTCGAAATATTTGTGAAAGAGAAGAATTGGAAAATTTTGTAGTTCATGATTATTTGGAATTATGTTCATTCCAAATTAAGAAATTGCAATTCATATCTTTTTGTACTTCAAAATAAATACCTTCTCCCTACTATAATTAGAGTTCATTGAATCGAAAAATTTCACATTCATCTCTTCTTGAATTTTCTTGAGTCAAGGTCACAACTTCATCAGTTTCATTTCCATCTCCCTTTTGAGTAAAAAACAACCTCTAAAATACAGCGTAACTTTAAAACTTAATAGCAACTTTTATTTTCTAGGAATTATTTTCACCAACATTATCTAGGATAGTGCTTTGGAATAGGTTGTAAGGAACAATCTCCAAATCATCAAAACCCACAATAGTATCTTGTGATAGGGAGAGTTCAAATCCAATTGCAACATTTGGTCCT
>SNQJ01S0083676.1:8744-34809 GCA_010110895.2 Picea sitchensis
ACCCCATGACCAAGAACCGGTCCTAAAGTGTGACGAACTTGAAATCAATGCAAGAATGCATTGGGTATGAATGTGGCCAAGGATAGTGGCACAGTTGTTAAAACTCCTTGGGATGTTGAATTACATTTGAATATATAGTTATATGTATATATATATATATGTACATGGAAAATCTAACAATTTGTTTGGCTGATTGAGGAATGAATTGCAGGAAGCAGAGGGTCATGGATATGGCAGTAAGGTAAGCCCATAGGAAAGACTGATTGCCTACTGAGCCAAACTACAAGGGATTTTATTTCCTTTTGAGAAAGTGAATTTGATTGTTAATGTGCACAATTCTGAAATTATTGTGACGATGTTGTAAATGTGCAATAAAATGTAAGTACATGAGAACTGACAACTTGATTAGCTGAGGAGTGAATGCAGGAAGAAGAATTTTTGGATATGGCAGCATTGTAAGCCCATAATGAAGGCTAATTGCCTGCTGAGCCAAACCATTATGGGAAGGAAAGTCCCATAATTATGAATTTGGTTCCTGTGTGGAACAAATATGAAAACAAATCGTGAGACTTGATAAATCTGTGGGTGACAGGTTTGCAATAAAATTTTGAAAGTTAGGATTTATGATGATGTCTCATAAAATCTTGTTTACCCGTGATACAGGTGAGAAGTAAAGATTTGTCCTGAAAGGAACAGATGAAGGCTATCAAAGTTGAAAGTGATGAACATGGCTACTGCTGAGCCATGAAAACCCTGTGATGAGTCATGATCGCCTGAAATAAAATTGTGCTGAGGTAACACCAGCCGGAGGGACGCCTCGGTAGAGCAAGTCCAAGGGACGCCTCGACTGTAAGACTCGATAGAGTCTCTAAAATTCTTCCTGTGCAAGAAAACCTTGGCAGGGCAATATGGATCGCCCGAGGGACTGTATAACAGTGAAGGGGATGCCTAAGCCTGGGCCTGGAGGGTGAGTGACCGCAAGGAAGAGGAGACCTTAATAAAAAAAATTGAAAACTATTGGGATAATGCACACAGTGGGTAGTTTCCAGTGCGGGAAAACCTTGGAAAGGAAGATGAAACCATGATAGCTCTTGTGAGCTATTGAATTGAATCATGCATCCAATGGGTACGTCAAGGAGGACGATGATCATGGATAACAAAAATTACCATGTGGATACAGATCCACAAATTGCACAGATAAGTATTGTACTAAGAATATGAATTTTTTTTTTTTTCTTTTGAAATTTGAACATCAATAAGATGTTTTTGCACAAAATTGTGAATTAATGTGCTTGTTGTCCAGGAATTATTGAAGGAAGATGACGAAGATCAAGATTTCTGAAGTGGTCGAATAAGAAAGGCATGACATGTGTTTTGAGAAAGAACACCGAGGACGGTGTTCCTTTAAGGGGGAGGGAATTGTAACACCCTGTTTCCCCCAAATTTGTAATTAATCTTAATATAGGAATTACCATGCTAAAGCATGATGAAAATGTGAATGTATGATGTGAATGGACCTTATGAAGAAGGTCGATGAATGTAAATAACATTATGAATTTATATTGCAGGACTGTTGAGAGGGGATGTGCAGAAAAAGAGACCACGATGGCGGTGGAAGGCACCTGGAAAGGTGGCGTTAACTTCCACCGAGAATTAATACCGTATTTGGACTCCACTGGCCCAGAGAACCAAAAGCGACTCACTGGCCCCGAATTAAATGTCTCGTAGGCTGGTAGGTTGATGTCTCCTCGGGCATTAATGAGGGATGGGGAGGTGAACCGCCTATCCGTAGAGCCATCATGACTTACCAGTGTGAGGGAAATCGCGCCACACGCAACCTCGCAAGAGGATAAGGCGTGGGGTAGAGGCGATTGGGGGGCAGACACGAGGGGAAAAATTTGGCGATATGCAGAGTGAGTGATAGCAGAGAGGAAGGATTGCAACCTTCGCTCCTGGTCACTGGTGAACAGAGACGCAGTCTCACAGCATCGTGGTCTCAGCTCGGGGGTGGCTAGTGGTAAATCTGTTGGGAGTCGTTAAGCCTACGGTTGAGTGGAAACGAGCACCCCTCTCAATAGTTGCTTGAACCCTGGTGTTTTTTCTGATAAGTGTTATTGCCTTTGGCATCTAGAAATATATGTATTTTGATAATTATGCTCATAAGCTGTGAAACTGTGAATGATTTCATTATAAGAATGTCTGTATGGTATTTTGATCAATACTAGTAGTTGTATTTTTGTATGGAAAAATTATGTATGGCTTATGTCCTCATGAATCATTATTTATATGCATTCTGATCTAATTCAGACTTCACGTTTGGTTCTCGGGAGGACGATACCCTTATCTGCCTCAGATAGTACCCTGGGTGAATCTCCCCATAGAGATACCCTCCTTGAAAAGCCCATCAAAAACCGGGAAAGAGAAGGTGAAGGCGTAAGGCCTTAGTAACCCTGCACGAGGAGAAACGATCCTCTTGAAAACCCGAGATGGCAGCATAAGGAGGAAGTATAGCATCGACGGATGAAATCTCATCGAGAGATCTGGGGTCACTCACGACCATCAGATCGAAAGAAGAAGTCGGAAGTGTTAAGTGCCTTAACCTTGATAGGTGTTGATCGACGGACGAGATCCCGTCAGGGAATCTATGGTCACTCATGACCATTAGATTCGGTAAGAGGAAGCTGGAAAGTTAAGTGCCTTAACCTTGATAGGTGGTGAACGACGGACGAGACCCCATTGGGAAATCTTCGGTCACACACGACCGTTAGATTGGTAGGAGAAAGTAGGGTGTTAAACGCCCTACTACTTAGTTTCTCTGTGACCTCAAAGTAGCGAAGAGATCGGGACCGTAGATCTCCAAGGTCCATGAGAATATCCGGACCATGGATCTCTCCACGTTTAGGAAGTCGTGGGAGAGCCTGCAAGTTAGGAAGTTGTCTGAGCCGTCAAATCTCGGCTGAAAAACCCGACAGTCGTTGGATCTATTAGGAGTTACCCGAGGGTTAAGACCCCAGTGTATAGGGGCGAAAAAACCCAGGATAGATCTGGGTCGTCCGATTGATGGAGGCCACGTGTCGTAAGATCTCCCATTTCGGGAAATTGAGAATCGCGGAATCGGGATTCCTGTTGACAAGAGTTCGGGATTTTCCATGGTGAAAACCCCATGATAGATCTAAGTCGTCCGATTGACGAAGGCCACGCGTCATGAGATCTCCCATTTCGGGAAATCGGGAATTGCAAGATCAGGATTCCTGGCGACAAGGGATCAGAACTTTCCTGGATGGAAACCTTGGAGCAGTTGTGGACCATCCGATCTAAGGAGGGTGGCGTGTCGAGAGATTACCTATTTTCAGGAAATCAGGGAATCGGGAGTCCCGATGACAAGAAGTCGGGCTCTCACCTTGATACATCCTGACGGAAGAGAGAGTGTGGTCATATGGGAAGAGGTCATATTGACCAATGCTTAACCCAAGGGGCTAAACATCGATTGAGGTTCGTCCAGCACTTCGGCGTTTCGACATTCGGGATACCGAAGGGGCATGTTTCCCCGTGTCCTCAAACCCCGAAGTCCAGACTTATAAACCTCGAGATGATAGCATGTGGTTAGGCTCTGATGAATGGTCAGGATCCTCTCGGAGGGTCCTGGGTCTGGGATGACCATCCGATGTGAGGAAGAGATGTCGGTTTTACATTGGGGCGTGAATGCGCATAAGGGTAAGTAGTGAGCAGATCTGGATGGATAGAGTCCACCCGCCCAGATCTACGGCTGAGGATTCATTCTGGAGCCCCCTTGCCATTATGCCTTTAATGGGGGGGGTCCGGAATAGTGTGGCATGCGAAGTGGGGCCCTCTCCTGTCATGTCGACTACCGTGTCGCGTTTCCCTCTCTGCCACCTGTATTCCACTTAACCACGCAACGGGGCCATTTCTCATTGGTTGTTCTCTAGCCCTATTGGGATTTTTTTCTATTGGCCATTTACTAACCCTGTAGGGACTCGTCCCCATTGGCCGGTCGCTAGCCCTGTCGGGGTTCGGCGGTTGCCAAGTCAAACGAATCGACATCACTATAGCGCCGAGGTGTGAAATATGAAAGAGGTACTGCGTTTATTCAGACTGTGATCATGACCCGTGACCACATGGGAGCGGGGAGAGAGAAAGAGCCAGCCTACGCTTGTCCTCCATGGATATTTAGGGCTTTTGATTCAGCAGAAGACCAGAAAAATCCGATTTAGGTAGTGGGTATGTGACAGAATACTAGGGAAATCCCTCAGAAAGTGGTCACCCTTACAAAGACTGCAAGGGAATTTGGGTTTCATATTCTTCATTTTAATCTTGTTGACCTCATCAACACTTCCAGTACTATTAATAGTATCTGGTTTCTTGGATCCAACATCTGATGTAGTTGGAGGGTTGGTCCCTTTCTGGTTCTTCTTCTTCTTCTCTTTATGTTTCTTCTTCTTCTGATCAACCTGGCTACTTGCATTAGAGATTTCGCTAGGCGAAGAAGGAGAATGGGAAGGAGACTTAACAGGTGAAGAAGGAGAAAGATCGACATGAGGTTTATGAGTGGGTAGTGTGCTTACATATGAAGCACCTGCATTCAAGATCACCGGAGTGGAAAAAAACCATATCGGTAACCCAATTGTGAGACCTGGAAGGCTCAAAGTAGCAATGTAAGGAGGACCAACGTTTCTATAAGAAGAGAAAACAAGGGGTTCCCCTAGAAAAGGGGTTCCTTCATTGGTCATTCCAAGAACTGACGCCATAAAAATAAAGATCCAACCTAGATTCTTCTAAGGAGAACAAACAACACATGCTAAAAAATCTAGTAACCAAGAAGGCAAACAAAACCTTCTCACAATGAGCACACTAGTTGGTGATGAAATCCAACATCGTCGGAACAAAGTAAGAAGGGGTTGAGATAGAGCAGGTGGAAAATTTACGTTGACGACCTGCTTAACAGACTTACACCATGGTGCAAGCTCCCACACATAATCGTGGGTATACCCTCCAAGGAGCCCAAGTGAGCCTGGCCAACGTTGATTCTAGGTACCGTGAAGACTTTCCCCTCCACAGTCACCTTGTGTAAAGACCCTAAAGAGATAGGCCACTAAGGTTACCAACTACAATAGTGATGCCTGGGGAAATAGTCGACAGTCCGATCCATGTGCAAGAGCAGGGTATCTAGCCCGAAATCAACTTGAAAGACTTCTACTCATCACTGTGGGTATACCTTCAAGTGACTCCCATAATATGATCAATCTCTACACCAAGACCAACAAAGTAGGGTGAGTAACTCTACTAGTCTCAATGCAACCTCAGGTTTGACCTTTGTGTGAGAAAGGCTTCCCAGAACAAAATGTAGCAATTAGATTTCACTGCTCCCTAACAAAAGATCCTATGTTTGTTTGCAGCTTTGGAAAGTTATCTTTCACACCTATTCCAAAGGCCTACAACTAATCTAATGTAGGTTTGCTACCAGAAAATGTAAAAATGTCTAATCAATTTTAGTTTAGCGCTTGATTTTTAAGGATTTTGTTACTCAAAAGGAAAATGGTGTGGACAATATGGTGTTTTGACCGACTCGAAATTTATGCAAAGAGATGAATATGCAATCTTTTTATTTCGATGAAAGATATGCTATGAGAAGGAGAAAACATTCATCATTCCAGATGCACAATGTCTCAAAATGCCAAAAAACATGCAATTTTGCTACTTCAAATGCAACCTAGTTTCAATACCCAAAAGCAAGAATGAATTTATATTCTTTTTTTTATTATTATGTATACATAAATTAAATAAAAAACCTTCAATGCTCCACTACTTTCAATCAGGAGAAAGAGTCATATGCATATGCAAAAGACACGAAGCAAAAGGGCTACAAACAAAGCATGCACTCAAGGCAGTGAAGTATGAAAGAAAACAAGTAGAAACTTGTTCTAACAATAAATAACACCATCAAGGATTCTACAACCAATCAATCATTCAAGGAACACAAATAAAATGCATAGAAAAATCTAAGAAAAGATAGGGAGAAAGAGAAATCACTCAAAACTGTCCTGACAAAAAGCAGCTGGAAAAGGCAATTTCACATTTCTGAAAAAGGTTTCAAGATCAATGCAATAAAATAGAGAGTGATAAGCATAAAAAACCATCAAAAACCAATCCAAACAACTTCACAAAACAACCACAGACTCTGGGTAAATATATCTGCAAAACAGGTTGCAAAAACTAAGCAGAAGAAGGAAAACACTCTCAAAACAGAGACTAGCACTCCCCCAGAAGGATGCACAGAGTGTTGCAACTCTCCCTAAGACACTGTAGGGGAGCACTGGTGCTCTGGTATGGTCTATAGGGGGGAGTTGGTCCAACCAGAAATTCAAAAAAAGGTCAAAAACAAAATGTAGAAAAACTCACCCAGAATGCATGAAAATTGGTGAAATTGCTAGTGAAGGTAGGAGAAGGCTAATTAATGATGAAAAAATAGTAAAAATTGATTTGAAAGGTTGGAAAAGCGCAAGGACAAACCAAGGAAACACAAAATTATTTTGATCCTCAGTGGAGTCGCCAATTTATGTTACAGATAAATCCCTCTTGGATACTAGACCCCTATGACCAAGACAGAAAGTTCTATTTTGGACACTGAAATTCATTTTCATGAAGCTAAACTATTCAAAGAAGAAGAAGGAAGAAGGGTAAATACATTTTTACCGACATTTGTCCTTGCTCGATCCAGGATGATCTTGATCTCCAAATTCTTCAGAAGGTCCTACAATACAATGAGCAACAGCAACGATACTTCCTACTCTACCATGATTAGCTTCATAATGGATCTATGAAAGAAACAAGTTCGTGAAACGTACACAAACTTTAAAGGAAACAGGCCAAGCATAGATTTATATTAATGAAAATAAAGTGAGATGCTTACAGCCATGGATGTAGGTGCAGCAGCTTCACCAACCTCTCTTTTTCCAAACCCTTTCTCAAATAATCCACACACAGAATGTTGATGCTTCAATGATATACCCCTTATGAAATGATAAGTTTGATGCCTTACCATGTCTCTATGTCAATACCACTCATGGGATCATAAGTTTGGTATCTCTCAATCTCTCTTCTGTCACCATGAGAAGGCCTCCTTATATAAGCTTGGAGAGACCTAACCAACTTAGAGATTCTTGGGATAGGTTGAGGATCTTTCTCCATCAGTTGTGGATCCTCCCTAAGATGTAGCCTTGACCTTAGATTCGAATCCAACCAAATCTAGAGATGAGGGGGATTTATCCCTGATTTTCCTCAACAACCCAAAATTTTTTGAAAAATGGCCAGTGCTCCTCCAAAAGGGTGCACAGAGCGTTGCAACACTCCCCCAAAGAAGGCCAGGGAGCGTTGGCACTCCCTGACAGTGTATAGGGGAGCGTTGTCTTCCAAAAATCATTTTTAAGTGGTTTTCTTCATGACAAATGCTTTGTACTCTTCATCAAATTATTCCTCTTCCTTAAACCAGTCTTTGAAGGTGTCTTAAGTGTCCTTATGATGTCGTTAGAGACATGACATAGGCAACATGACAGTATGATGTTTGCGACACTTGCGACCAAAATGCGACACTTGCAACACTGACGATAACGACTATAGGTCATCATTGGAGTGAGTAATTTTGAGGTATAACACCAACAAGTACTCCTTTGTCCATACGAGAGTGAAATTTTCCCATCCTTCCATCTTCTCTTTTGATGTAGCATTTGTTTCCAAATACTCTGAAGTGATTCACATTTGTTGGTCTTCCTTTCCATAGCTCGTAGGGAGTTTTGTCATTGTTTTCTCTAAGCATGACTCTGTTTTGAATGTGAACTGTTATATGCACTACATGTGTCCAAAAAATATCTCTCCATTTGGAATCCATTAGCATTGTTCGAGCCATTTCCTCTGTAATTATCATCTATTATGATAATGTTCCTTTGTCTCTGAACCACTCTCTGAACCAATCTATGAATCCATGCTCTCATCCACTGTCATATATCTGTCCAAACCTACTAAGTGTTCTTACAAATCCATGTCTGTCCATACTGTCCAAGACTCTACTACACAACTATCCATAATTCCGACCCATTTATCACTATATTATCATGAAGTCTTGATTAATCTATCAAATTGTACTTATGCTAACTGACTGCTCTGGATCTTTCTTCTCAGACTCTACAAGCTACTCGAAGTATGGTTCTTTGGTCCATCACAACTATCACATAGACTCCTCCTGTCTAATATTCATATTACCTGAGAGTCTCTAAGTCGGATGGCTCAGAACAATTCCTGCTCTGATGTGTATTCATTATCATCTTCACTAGTAGATTCATCATCTCTCTGAGCTCTGACTTCTTTCTTTTTGTCTGCGGATTCATCTTTCACTACAATGCTTGAAAGTACAATCTCTTGAACATATTCTTTATTTACCTGTCCTTCCTTTCTTTCAGTTATTTTCCATACCTTTTTGTATCTGACATCTTTCAGTTTCTCTATAGAATTTTTTTCATCTCGTTTTATTATCAATCTTGCGATCTATGGGACCTAGTCTTTGTTCACCTATTTTTTGTGTCTTCTTATCCATATTTTCCTATATCTGGTATCAATGTTCTCTTTCATGGAAGTATCAATCATGCTTCTAAAATCACTAGCTATGTGTCCATAATTATGACATTTGTAACATTCAATGTTACATGGGGCCACATAGACATTTATTTCTTGAATATTTCTTTTATAATCCCCGCAATCTGCAACCTTATATCCAAAATTAGTACAATAAAAACAATGACCATAAAATAAATATGCATACCTCGGAGTGAATGATCTTCTTTGTGGTGTAGTCCTTTTGAATTTCTACCTTGACTGATCATGATCATGATTGAAGATTCTTTGTGGCTTGAACATGGATGGTCTTCTTGAAGATGTATCTTCAATAGTTTTCTTAGATTATGGTTGACCATGATTATTTCCTTTGAGTACTTCTACATAACTCTTTCTATTTTCTTCATTCTTCTTTTCTAAAAACCTAGAGTGCTTCTCTTCATTCTCTATAACTAATATGGATGTTTCTGTCTCTTCAACGTTCTTGTTGAGCTTGACGATTTTACTTCTCAATGTGACAACTTCTTCTTCAAGCTTCTCAACCTCTTTTTCTTTCTTCATTATCTGAGATTTCATGAAATCCATTGCTATTTTGTTATTCTTCAATTCCTTTTTGGTTGTTGTCTTTGCCCTTTTTGAACTATCATATCCTATAACCACTTATAGCCAAATATAATGTATGTGTGCCTGTACAAATACGTTTGTGCTTCTACTCCATATCTCATACTTTAACCCACTCTAACCATTAAACAATGGTACTCCATTCTCATAATAATCCATGATCTCCTTCTAGTGGTTAAACTGATTTCCGAAGGAACTTGCTTTGATACCAATTGTTGGATTACTGAGAGGGGGGGTGAATCAGTAATATAGCAATTTAATCATTTTAAACCATAAAATGCAAGTGTTATATCAATGTCTCATTATCATACACTAGCTTCAGAGTAAATAAACAATGAACAAATGAACAATCATACACATACACGGTACACCAATGTTTTTACGTGGAAACCCAAAGCGGGAGAAAACCACGGAATGATTTTTCTTATATGTCTTTAAGAATTACATTCATTTGAAGCACCAACTTCCTTTGTTTTCTAGCTACAACTGGAAGGAGGCTCCAACCCCCTAGTTTCTCAGGCTACAACCTGAGGGAAACTCCAACTCACCAATTCTTTGGCTACAACCCGAAGGAGGCTACAACCCCTATGTTCTCTAGCTACAACTGAAAGGTGGTTACAACCACCTGTCCTTGCTCCATCCAACCACCCTGTCGTAGAAGTAGAATGATGGAACCACTGTCACACTATCACTATGAGATATATTGTTGTAAATATGTACCAATCAACCTACACCAAACATCTTGTAACAACGTGTACCAAACAACCTACAATCAACCTGTACCATAAACAAGTGCATAAACCATGCACCAACCTATACCTCAACATGTACCATCAATGAGTGCATCAACTATGCACCAAATATGTACCAATCATGGATCAAATACACATAAACTATGACTCATCAAGATGTACCAACATCATCAACTATACACCTCATGTATGTGTCAACTCATCAACTACGTGTCTCAACCATGTACCCAACATGTACCTCAACCAAAATCCCTCATCAATTTCATCATCCAAATCTGATTTGTAACTCTGTAATAGACTTGGTGTATATGATCACATATCTGCAAACCTTCCTCAACAAGAGACTAACATTTTCATCAAATTTTACTTTAGTCTCACATGACTAGTTTTGGATTAGTCAACAACCCTAACTTGCAATAATCATAACTATGTACATGTATTGAATAAAGGTGTAAAAATACTACACAATGTTCTCAGTGTATTTTATGCACTTTCTCTAGGTTTCACTTCTTGGAACCTCCCAGAAAAGGAGTTATAGCAAAAATGACATACCTTGTTGAATTCTAGTTTATTCTAGAGATCGGACTTGTAGAGAATACCCCGCATGGAATTTTTGTTGTATAGATATGAAAATGGTACACAAGATACTGCAGAGTGTACTCTAACCAATACATTTGGTCTTACTTAATTTGGATATGTTATGAAGAAGTTATGCCATTTTTACCCGAAACACATATTTTAGACTAATTTCAGGACTAGCCACAAACCCTATTTTCCACGTAGTGTAACTCCCAAAATACAATGACCCACAAGCTGAAATTTTTATCACAATTACTTGGATATGTTTTCTCAATGGCCTCCATATTTCTCTATCTGAATCATTGTAGAAAAAAAATTATTGCGAAAATGGTGAGATGACCTGTAAATAACATACCTTAAAAAGCATCATCAAAAGACTTTATCCTCCCTTGAATTCCGACTTTGTTTACTTCACCTTCCCTCTAAAATTCGCCTTAGATATTGTCGAACCCCAATTGTAAATGTAAATGAAAATGTACTTAAGTTGGTGAGTTGTTTGATATCATTTTTCATGCACCTTCCATGGTATAGTGCATACATGTACTATGCACTAAAATGATGAGGTGTGCACATTCCAGGATATTGCACGCAACAAACTTAAGTGCGCGTGCTTTTGAGGCCAGGGAGCCTTTGTGTATATGTTGTGTTTTATAGGTTGGTGAGCCAGTTATTATAAGCTAGTGATCTGAAAATAGAAGGCTGACTTGTTATGCTATGCAAGCACCCTCTACTTCATTAAACAAACTTTACAGGACCTTGCTTCATGTGTTAAAAATATGCAAGATAAACTTATGTGTTAAGTTCATGTATCTTCTTGTAAATTCTTATGTGTAAGGAAATGTTCTTTTAGATGGTTAAATATGTACTTCAAATAAATACACAGCAACACAACTTGCAGCAAATAAACCATCAAACTCACAACAAGAACAAGATGATAAAGGAGTTCACCCCCCTCCGGGCTACATCTCCTTGAGCCTCCATAATGGACTTGGCTCTCTGGGATTAATTAATCAAAAGTTCTTTTACAAGCTACTGTTCAACTCCAATGGAAAAACAGACTGCACCATTGAGATCAGAACACATAAAAAACTCAAAAATGACTAATAGAACTCTGAAAACGGATCATGGCTCATCCGGACATGACCTCTTCTACATGTGGCCATAAGCTTCCCTGAGCTTCTCTTTGGCAAAAACACCTGTAAAAGTCCTCAACAACCTCTGAAACCTGTCCCAATGTGTTCAGAGCATAACAATTAGCCAAAAATGATTATTCAATCACAGAAAACAAACATAGGCTCACCAAACCATGTCCTCGATCAATGAGGGCTTCAAGCTCCCTAGGGCTTGTTGAAACTTCAATGGTGAAAAACTTGCAGAAGAAGTCTTCAAATGGCCTTGATAACAGCACCAATGGATCCAGGACGTCCAAAAACCCCTAGCTGGGCTTTTACGGCACCTCAATCGGCCAAAAGATGAAGAAGTTAGGCCTCTTCCATTTTCCTCCTTCAAGCTTGCTGAAACTGGTTCGCCAAAACGCACCTCTGTGTGCATGAACCAAGAACACGCTCCAAAATGCGTGTTTAAACCTAGCCCCACGCATAACCAAAAACCGTTCCAAACTGTAGGACGGTTAGGGCACCTCCAGCCCCTAACTGCCTAACACTCGACATATGGTGGCATAAGACCGTATGCTGGGGTAAAAAGAAGTTAAGTGGTTACACAACCGTGTAACCCCCGCGCTCTCGGTTGATCATATTAAAAACCGTGGTTACATGTTTAATCCGCGCCCTATCAACCACGCGCGCCATATTTAATATATGGTTAATACAAAACTTGGTTCATTTATATAAATCCGCGCGCATATTTATTAACACACATTACAATAATCCACGGCTATTTGGTTTTAAACCCGCGCGCAATAACTCCGCGCAAATGGTCATATGCGAGGGTCATATAACAATGTTTAGAACCGGGGGTCGGGGCTAATCCCCAGCCCTACCCCCTCGCCGAATAATACAAAAATTAAATTCAAATACATTGAAACCGGTATTCATAACAAGCATCAATGGGCGGCATGTTGGTTAGCGGAGGTGTGTGAAGGCCTTTACATAGTGGGGGAGGTCACCAGTTCAAACCCGGTCGGCTCCACAAAACATTTTTATATTTAACCAAATAACCAAACAATGAGTGACACGTGGCGCCCTCCGATTGGGCCACGTGTCCTCATATTACTTGTTACCAACCGGACACGTGTCACCATCCGATTCGCCAGCAACCATCCAATAAACAATTGCCACGTCATCTCCGTACGGTCTGTACGGTCCTGCGACGTCACCCTTGTACGGTCTGTACGGCCCTGCCACGTCAGACCATACGGACTGTACGAACAGGTACAGTCAGCATCAAACTTTTTCCCTGTTTGGCTTGGCGAACAAATCGCGATATCTTCTCCATACGGACTCCGTTTGAGAAAGTAAATATACCGTCGGAATCAGGAAAACGAGACGGACGCAATGGCACCGTTTTCATCGCATTCCGAACACTTTGAAATTTGAGCAAAATTTTGCCCCTGGTCCAGATTTTGATCAGCTAGGAGGCTTATGTGTTGAATTAGGCCGAAGAGCCTTGATGCTGAAGGCCAGTGAGCCTATTTTTGTATGTGTCTTATCATTAATATAATACATCGTTGCGTGTAGACCAACCATGATAAAAGAGTATGGGGAACTAAACTCCACTAGTTAGGGAAAGGGGGGGATAAAAGTTAAGGGTAAGGGGCTAATCTAGGGAGCTTCAGCCAAAAAGAAATATTATATTAATATTCCTTCAAGTATAAAGTATGGATAATTATTTTATCCTAAGTTCTAAGAATGGGGACAAGTGGGCCAAAGTGGTTCTCAACATGACAAGTGTCAAGTTGGGAACATGCATACATATAGTTTGGAATTAGTTCATTTTCCCAATCATTCCATCATTATCCAGAGACTCATTCAAATTTCCACCGTACCATTCATTTACTATCATTGTATTGTACCTATACCTGTATCCGTAAACGTACATGTACCTTAATCTGTACCTGTACATGTACTTGTACCTGGTTAACTTAGGAGCTAGACTGAAGAGGAGGGTTGTCAAGCCCGTGAGCAATTCTCTCTAGGTGAGAGAATTGTTGGGAATTCATTTCCCGAATGTACCAAATTGCAGCTACAGGGCTTTGAGACTTCTTTTCCGACCTGTTGTCGAAGCCCGAAAAGGAAGTGGGGCAATAAAAGGACTGTTGAGTAGAGAAGGGGCACACTTCTTGGAGTGAGACAGACATGTGGGGAATGAGAGACTATAGGTTGTTCGTTTGAGTTGGCACATGTGACGGAGTCTTTCCTGTTGTCTAAGATACATTATCCTGGTTATGAATCCCTTTATCTAGGTGGAGTTTAGTCTCATCTCGGGGGTGACCCACTGCTGAGAATGATGAACAGCATGGTCTAAGGCTGGGAGGTTTGTGGAAGGTCTGGACGCAGTTGGTGATATTCTTACCAAGATAAGTGTCAATTGTGTGTTAAATTACATGCTGCAATATTATTTATGCATTTATTTTTATGGGTTTTTCTTGTGTGTGTTGTATGTGTATTTTTTATTATTATTTTGTATGAATCTATGCATTGTAGAATGTATTTGTCTATTTTAAGTTATATATAAAGTTCCGCAAGATTTTATGTGTGTATATATTTTAATTTGTATACAGTTCGAAAATGTTTACGTGGCATAGCCCAGTTGGATGTTGGAGATATTACACATACTCACCCCGACATTTCATTTGTAGTTGGCATTGTTTCACGCTTCATGATGGAGCTACATGAGCTTCACTAGAAGGATGCCAAACACATTCTACACTACATGCAGGGCACTCACAGGTACATGATTCACTATGCAACATACATAAGTTCAAATTTGATTGGATACACGGATTTTAATTGGGATGGTGATCTTGATGATTGCAAGTCTACATTTGGCTACAATTTTCACCTTGATTCCTGTCCCGTTTGTTGGTAGAGTAAGAAGAAACATGCCATTGATCTTTCTTCGACTAAAGCTAAGTATAAAGGGGTTGTTAATGCCACCACTAAGGCTATTGGGCTTCAGAATATCCTCACTGAACTTGGAATCACTTTTCAAAAGACATCAGTCATCTACTGTGATAATCGGAGTGCCATCAAGATATCGAAGAACCCGATTCATCATCAATAGACCAAACGCATCGAGATCTACATGCATTTTATCAAGGAGTTGATTTAGAAGCAAGCATCGATTTGTGTTATTTTCCCACAACATAGCAGGTTGCAAAAATCCTCACCAAACCTTGAGAGAAAATGTGTCCATCTTTGGCCTCTCTTGGGGGTGCGGGACATTTATTCTAAGTGGATCACTTAGCCCTTCTTTCGTCATCTTCTCATGGGGGGAGTTTTTTCACATTGAGTTTTCTCCTTTTTTGTTTGAGAGGATATTTTGTATATGGGTACCTCATCAGGTGTAATATCCCTAGGCCACACCCAATTGTCATGTAATGAAAATGTACTTAAGCTGGTGAGTTATTTTGATATCATTTTTTGTATGCACCTTTCATGGCATAGTGTGTGCATGTGTTGCGCAGTGCAATGATGAAGTGTGCACATTCCAGGATATCGTGCGCAACATATTAAGTGCGCGCGATTGTGAGGCCAGTGAGCCTTTGTGTATATGCTATGTTTTATAGGCTGGTGAGCCATTTATTATAAGCTAGGATACTTATGTTATGATTAGGCCGAAGAGCTTAGATGTTAAAGGCCAGTGCGCCTGTTTTTGTACATGTCTCATATTTAATATAAAATACATCATTACACACAAACCGACCACGATAAAAGAGATGGGGCACTAAACTCCACTAGTTAAAAAAAGGGAGGGGCTAAGTTAAGGAAAGGGGCTAAGCTAGGGAGCTTAAGCCAAAAAGGAATATTACATTAATATTTCTTAAATCATAAAGTATGGATAATTATTTTAACCTAAGTTCTAAAGTTGGGGCCAAGTGGGCCAAAGTAGCTCCCAACACGACAAGTGTCAGGTTGGGAACATGCATACATATTGTTGGGACTTAGTTTATTTCCACACACTCTCCCATCATTGAACCATCATTCAGCCATGATTCCATGACCTTTTTTTTACTCACACAGTCAAAATCTTTGAGACATTCATTTCACTGTACCTGAACCGTATCCATAGCCATATCTGTTTGTGTAGTTCGTTAGCTTGGGAGCTGGACTGAAGAAGTGGGTTGTCAGGCCCATGGGATATTGAAAAGGTGGGTTTTCAGGCCCGTGAGCAACTTCTCTCTGGGTGAGAGAATTGTTGGGAAGTGACTTCCTGAAGGTGTTAAACTGCAGTTGCAGGGCTCTGAGACTTCCTGTTTGGCCTGTTGTTGAAGCCCTAAAAGGGAAGTGGGGCAACCGAGGGACTGTTAAGCAAAGAAGGGGCACACTTCCTTGGGTGGGACAAGCATGTGGGGAATGAGAGACTGTAGATTGTTAGTTTGAGAAGGCACCTATGACAGAGTCTTTCCTGTTGTCCATGAACCTTTAGCCTGGTTAGGAATCCCTTTACCCGGGTGGAGTTTAGTCCCATCTCGGGGGTGACTCACTGTTGAGAGTAATGAACAGTGTGGTCTAAGGCTGGGAGGTTCGTGGATGGTCTACACACAGTTGGTGATATTCTTACAAAGGTAAGTGTCAATTGTGTGATAAATTTACATGTTGCATTGTTATTTACGTGTGTATTTTTATGGGTTTCTCCTATGCATGTTTATAACTGTCTCTATGTTTATGGATATTTCCCATATATGCTGCATGTCTTTGTTTACGGTTATTTCAGTGTGAATCCATGCATTTACGAAATGTATTTGTCTGTTTACATTTTATACATAAATGCTTCTGCAAGTGTTCTGTGTGCATATGTTTTGATTGCATGCATTTTAGTCGAAAAAATTATGTGGTATAGCTCAGTTGCATACCGGGTATGTTACAATATATTCTGCAGAGAGAGAACGTAAGAGTTCTCTGGCATAACGTGGTCTGGCATGGATGGTTGGGGATGTTACATCAGGCCTTGTAGTTGGGACCCATCTTTGCATATTTGCTTACATTCCCCCCTAAGTTGCACTTAAGGGGAGGTGTTATTGTGAATATGATTATTTAGCTATCTAGTTCTTTCTTAGCTGGTTCTGAGCTTTAGCTCTCTTCACACTAGGTTAAGTTTATTTATGAAAATTTTCACTTTATCTCATATTGGTTTTGTTTTTAATCTCTTGGGTGGTAAATCATATATATACTCACCCATCACTCTCATACTATATTGGTCGTGTTTTAATCTCTTGCATGGTAAATCCTATTGGATGGTAAATCCTATATATACTCACCAATACTAGCATAATCACTCTTATACAAGTATCTCATTTTCATTGAATGCTTTACATTCTCATGACTAAAATATAGTTTATTCTTGCTTTGCTTTCCTTCATTCATTTGCATTCTTGAGTGTCTTTTCAACCAAATCTTACAAAAACAGTCATGATAATCTAAGCCCCGTACGATCTTTATGTTTGGGCGCGTTTTTACTTTTATACGCACTTGTACACCCACCTGCTAGCCATTAAAAGTAAAATGGTACTGTCTCCTTCCATCATTATGTTTAGACGCGTTTTTACTTTAATTAACACGTAGAGCTAAACTAACCATCAATAGTATGTCTCTTTATTGAAAGCAGTCTATTCTAATGGCTACATTGCTCCATTTTTGGTGAGACTTTTTTTATTTTTTTCGGTGAATCGAAGGTTTGTATTTTTATTAATTTTTTGAAAAATTGACCATATGAATCGTCTTACAATTGACCAAACAACACAAATGGAAATTGTCCCACGCTCAATAACCACCGGCAACAAAAGAAAATGTTCAGTTGGGCGGTCTGTCCGTCACGTTGAATCATCATGTTCCAACCCGTTTTCACTTTAATCCACGCGCACATGTAAATGAAAGCGGGGGCTTAAGAATTTGAGTGCATCTAGAGCCTTCTGACGTGACGTTATTTCTTTGATTTATGATGAAAAACGTGACGCTATGGCTTTGATTTATGATGAAATTTTCATACCTCTGGAAAACAAATTTAAATAAATTAAACATTTGACAAAGAAAGTTAAACATTTAAAAAAAATTAAACAAACACCCTTCATTTTGCTGTGTGCGTGTGGTCTCCAGACGACTTGGATTGTACGCCCCACTGCATATGCTCTACACACATAGCATACAGAAAAATCCAACTGAAAGCTAAAGCCTACGAATTGTATAGCTGTAAAGCATGAACGAAGTTAGATTTACAAGTGCGCGTGGGCACAATCCTCGACAATGAAGTTAGCTTTACAAGTGCGCCTCGGCATTAATCCTCGTCGTTAGCACGTTCTCCACTTTTATATTACACTTCAAAAACCGTTTTCAAAAAATACATTTACCAAAAATAGGTTGTAAACCACTTGTTAAGGAGGGAAGGATGTACTTGTTTGGTAGTTTAAAGTTATTTGGAAACTAAAGAATCCAATAAAATCCAAAAGTTTTATGTGGATGATCTTAAACAATAGGATTTTCACGTAGGGTACCCTTAAAAAAACATTTGGTAAACATATCATCATTACTTACTCTTTTATAAAGTAAATTTGGAAGGAGTAAATTTGGAAGGAAGTGGAAAGGATGATAGGATGTCAAAATGTCTAAATAAGATATGACATTGAAGAGTTTTTTTCTTGAAGGGGAGTTTGGTTGATTAGGAATTTGAAACTATTTAAGGGAAAAAAGACACTACCTTTAAAATGTGTTGTTGAGGCACTAAACATCTTAAATCCATACTCTCAAACATACCACTAAAATGTGTTGTTGAAGCACTGAACATACTAAATCCATACTCTCAAACACAAGAGAAATAAACTACACACATTCTCAAGGTAGATGTAATTAATAAGAATACTCCATGAACATATTTTGATGGTGCTTCAGGAGAAGTATGAAGGGGAGTATTGTTTATCTCTCAAAACCATAACATTTCATTCAAAATCACAAGTTCACACATATCATTTTCACATACAAGAGAGCTGATGAACTATCCAAAAATGAACTAGAACTAGATTCTGAAACCTAGTTGATGTCATATCATTTTCACACATCTATAGGGACAAGAATACAACTAATGGACTATCCAAAAATGGATCTAGATTCTGGAGCTTGGTTGAAAAACATATCTCTAAATATGCACATAAACCTAGGTTATAAATCTATTCTTTTATAGTATAGATTCATGTATAAACACTAATACCCACAAAATAACATGAAACTTAATATAAATTTATTTTTGAGTTTTATTGAAAAAATAAAGCTTTTTAAATGATAATTACTTGTATACAAAAATATGATTAAGAGACGTGTAAAATGAATATATCACTTAAAAAAACTAACATTACTTTTTTTTCAATAATCATAACATCTTAGAAAATGTAGTTTTGTTTTTATTAATAAACTTAAAAAAATGTCTTATTAATAAACTTACAAATTTTTCCAAAAATACCAAACCTTGCTATTATTGATTTGAAATTTTTCCAAAAAAAAATATTGCTATTATTTTTTTATTCCTAATGAATGCATGTGCTCGAAGACATTAAAAATAACTCGAAGGACACTATAACAAGAAACAAATAATAAGTCATACGAATCTATGTAGATATAAGCTAGTCATACAGTCCCGTGAGACAGCTAGACGATAAGACGGTACCTTTCTCCAAGAGTTGGGAGGAGGTCTTGTGGTCAAACCCTGCTGAGTCTCCAAGATGGATTTTGTAATAGTTGCAATGTAAAATGTTTATATACTAATGAAAAAAAAAAACTAATCATACGAATCTATGCATATAAGTTTATAGAAAAGATTTTTTACCGCACACTAATAAATGTGATATACATTAATAACTTAAATTAAACCAATAAGTATTAGGAATATGCAATCCAAATGTTTCATCAGAGCAGTAGTCTGAACATCGATATTCGTAAAACTCAAATTTTTAAAGTTTTTCATTTCACACACAAAATTTATAAAAAATAAATATAAATAACAATATTTCCATAAGCATTTGCAATTAAAAGGCGATGTCCAAACGTTGTCGAAGTTGGTCCCTTGCTCCCCCACTCAACTGCAGTTTGGTACATCCGGAGGCATAAAGCCTCTCCAATGATATGCAATGTTCAACACCTTCAAGTTCTTCTAGCTCGGAGCAGTTCCTAACATCCAGTTCTCGAAGCTTTGTCAGCGGCGCCAAACCCTTTATTCTTTTCAACTTCACACATTTATCTGACCACAGCCTCTGTAAAGAAACCAATGTTTCCATACTGGGCAGTTCCTCTAGTTCTTCGCAAGACCGGATCTTTAGTATTTCAAGTTTTGCAAGGTCACAAAGCCCTTCTATTTTTCTCAAATTGCAGTACTCCACCGTCATATGAGTCAAATGAGTCAACAGCTTAACGGTATCAGGCAAACGCTTCAATTTCGGGCAATTCAGGAGTTTCAAATACTTCAAGCTCTTTAGGTCACCGAGCGAACGCGGAAGCATTTCCAGTGAAGGGCTTCCGAGTTCGAGAAGTTCCAAATTGCTCAGATCTCCAATGGCACTTGGCAATTTTTTTAACCCCGTATCACGAAGATATAACTCTTTGAGGACCCGTTGATATGTGACTTCAACTGGCAAAACGTTGATTTTTTCACAAGCCGAAAGATTCAAGTGTTCAAGGCTTCTGATATCCCCAATAGTTGCGTAGGAGATTCTTAAATTATGGCAACCCTTTAAATCAAGATATTTAAGCCTAATTAAATTCCCGAAAGAATCTGGAAGCATTTGCAAACTCTCGAAGCCAGAGAGATCGATGTGTTCAAGGTTCGTTAAATTCCCGAAGGAATCTGGCAAGACCTTAATTTTTGAGCAATTTAATAACGCCAACTCTTTCAACGAAGGCAGATGGCAAAATTCTTCTGGCAATTCTTCCAGAGTATTCCCCATTAAATTACTTATGTGAATCCGTTCCAGGTGCTTCAGCTGTCCTATGGACTTTGGAATCTCTGAAAGCGGAGCAGTAATCCATAACTCCTGCAACTGCAAAAGTGCCTGCAAAATGTTGATTCGTTTCAATCATAAAAAAGGCACGGATGATTCACATCTCCCAAACCCTTCTGATACATTCTACAACCCCCGTCCAACAATAAGCACAAATTTTAACGGAACAAATTTCTATCTACCTGCGATTCGTGCTGCCACAATGTTTTCAAATCGAACCCGATCACTTTTAAAACCCTTAAATTCTTCAATAGAATCCAGGAAGGCAGTGAAGAGTATGGACACCGGAACCAGCGAAGCCATATGAGATTAGTAGAGGGGCCGATCAATTCTGGGAAGTCGCCATCGATATGGAGAAGTTGCAACGTATCAGTAAGTTGCGACTTCCAGGATGAAAAGGATGCGGACTCGCCATCATAATGTTTATGTACAGGAAGCATCTTAATTCCCCGCACTCTAGTTCTTACCTGTTCATTTTAAAAATTAAAAAATTGCAGATAATTTTTTATTGAATCATCTATAAAGTATGGAATGATTCAGTACTTACAGATGATCGCTCCATAATATCATCAATGGTCACCTGGCAAAGACGATCCGGCAATTCTGAAGCCTTAACAAGATCTCTTCCCATATCTCTAAGGCAATCCTGCATTCCGATCTTATTTTCATTGTCCACTTCCACTAGACATCTGTTTTCTAGACTTTGAAACCCCGGAGAACCATTCCAGCCTGACTCATTCCATATTCTTATGGCACTATCCCTATCTTCTCCTATGAAGAAACAGGCAACATCTAAGAATATTTGTTGGTCCTGTCCACTCAGTTCACCATAAAGAACATTTAGTTTAATATGTGTATGTTGAAGTTCATACAATAGGTCTTCCCAGTAAAGTTTACGGTTGTTTCCATAAAGAAACGCCCCAAACACCTTTAAAAGTAAAGGCAATCCATCGCAGGCTCTTGTGAACTCATCTACCAAATAGTCAAATCCCGCCAGTGGAGAGGATTGCCGGAAGGCATACAAGCAGAAGAGCTCCTGAGAGTGTTGCCAATCAAGACTATTTACACTATAGATGATTGACTCTGGTACTCCAACGCAACGAAGGAGGGCATGCTCGCACCTCGAGGTAATCACAACTAAGCTATTTGGGTCAAGGACATCTATACATGACAAAAGGTCACGTACCTGATCATCATAGTCTACACCATCGAAAACTAAGAAGGCAGGAGCAGATGAGAGACGTTCTCTGAGCATCTCTATACCTTGCTTAACGCAGTCTGAAGATAAATCTAAAGATCTTTTATTGGCATTTTCTCTCCCATAATATAAAAAGCAGGATGAACTGTAGTCTGAACTCTTCCTGTTGAAGAGTTCAATAGCTAAAGTTGTTTTCCCTGCTCCATTCTGCCCGACGATCCAGACGACCTCAGGTTTTCCAATCTGCTGCTGTGAAAAGAGTGTCCTTTCAATATCCTTGACCTTCTCATCCAGACCAGTTAGATATTTGGCTACCTTCAAGCGTGATTTTTTCACCTTTAATAACACATGTTGAATGACCTCACCCAGAAGCTGCCCCTCGTCGCTGGTTATTCACAAGAAAATAAGTAGAACTATTGAGAAACATTAAACTTATCTATCCAACAAAGAGAAATACATAAGTGTGAGGTTGAGTTTTCACCCATTAAACGCCTCTAGCTCGCAACCACTTATTTCTGCAACGCGCGAAAGTACCTTTCTCCAATTTTCGATGGTGGCCGAGTCAAGATGTTTCTGCTCTTGGAGTTTGCGGAGGGCCTGAGCATACACTCCCTCCGTCCTCCGAAGGTCAGCAGGCTTCACGCCGTAGAAGACGGGAATAATGGTAGCCCTCGAAGCCCACATAAGGAGGAGCTCATCCAAGCACCATTCCGATTCAGCATATCCCTGAGAGAAAATAGCCACATGGACAGAGGCATCTTGAATAGCGCCTTTTATGTTAGTAGTTATATTCTCTCCTTTTCTCATTTCCTCCTTGTCCAGAAAGCCTCTCAATCCATATAAATGAAGATTATGGTAGAGATGACTGGCGAAGGTGTTTTTCACGTCTGGCCCTCTGTGGTTTATAAACACGTCGCAACCGTCTTTATAGTTGGAATCAATGGCGGTGGAGGCAGCCATTGCCAGATGAAAAATAGAAACAGAAATGGGAAGGCTTCGGATGGTCAATGAGATCGATACAAATCGCGGAGGGCGGCCTTGGTTAAGAGTTTCCGAACGGCTGATAAATTTGGGGAAAAGATTATACTGCCCGACGATATTGTGCAGACTCGATCAGATACACAAACACAAAAACCCTAGGAACAGAAATCGGAAGGTCGATGAGATCGATACAAATCGCGGAGGGTGGCCTTGGTTAAGAGTTTCAGAAGAGCTGATAAATTTGGGGGAAAAGTTATACTGCTTGTGCAGACTCGCTCAGATACATAAACACAAAAACCCTAGAAACAGAAATGGGAAGGCTTGCCTTGGTTAAGAGTTTCAGAAGGGCTGATGACTTTGGAGGAAAGATTATACTGCTTGTGCAGACTCGCTCAGACACATAAACACACAAACCCTAGAAAGACTCGCTCAGCAGTATAATCTTTCTGTGTGTTTATGTGTTAGAAAGACTCGCTCAGCAGTATAATCTTTCTTATAATCTTTCTATGTGTGTTTATGTGTCTGAGCGAGTCAGCGAGTAGATTATACTCGCTGAGCGAGTAGATTATACTCGCTCAGCGAGTATAATCTTTCTATGTGTGTTTATGTGTTAGAAAGACTCGCTCAGCAGTATAATCTTTCTATGTGTGTTTATGTGTCTGAGCGGGTGACACATAAACACACATAGAAAGATTATACTGCTGAGCGAGTCTTTCTAGGGTTTGTGTGTTTATGTGTCAAGCATGTCTGTTTCGAGAGGGGTCCAAAACATGGAACTGTACGTTCGACAGCTTGTCATACATCGTGTCGTGTGTAACGGCGAAATAGTGTATATAAGTTTATTTGGAAGTGAGATGATTATTTTTATTATTTTTTTAATTTGTAGGTGAGATGATTTGTTTGTTTTTTATCATTTAGAATATCAAAAATTTTAAATCAAAATATAGATATATCAATTTAATGATAAATGATAAGAGTTCATTTAGAATATCAAAAATTTAAAATCAAAATATAAATATATCAAATTAATGATAAATGATAAGAATTTAACAGAAAGGAAAGTAAATAAGTATTTTTGTTTAATAATATGGTAAGAATTATTTTAATAAAATTACATATATTAAATGTTGAATATTATATTATTTAACTTAGAGTCTAAAATATAAATATATCGATTTAATGATAAATGATAAGAGTTCATTTAGAATATCAAAAATTTTAAATCAAAATATAAATATATCAAATTAATGATAAATGATAAGAATTTAACAGAAAGGAAAGTAAATAAGTATTTTTGTTTAATGATATGGTAAGAATTATTTTAATAAAATTACATATATTAAATGTTGAATATTATATTATTTAACTTAGAGTCTAGTTAGGATAAATAAATATATTTTTATATTAAGTATAATAATTAAAATTGTTTATATATAGTCGAGCATTAAGCCAAAATAACCATACTTCTTTAAGAATTATCAACATATCACTTAAGAATTGACTATATATATCTTTGAGCTTCCATAAAATTGCAAATATATCAAATTAATAATAAATGCTCAACAACCCTAATATATTTACCCTATAATCAAGTCAAGTGAAAGGAACTAATGTCCTTACCCTAGAAGTCAAGTGTTGCTAGAGCTATAATCAAGTCAAGTGAAAGGAACTAATGTCCTTAAGAGCCCAGCGGTAACTCTAACATCATCACCATATTGATATATGTTTTTTATTATTCTTATGATCCAGTGGTGACATGATTGCTATGGTATATGAGTTGTTTATACATGATTGATATAGAATTCATATTGATTTGTTGTGGAGCATAAACAAGCTATTGGAGAGCTTGGATGTGTTGTGACTGGCTGGTGGTCATATTGGATAGTCAGAGACAGAAGAGAATGATATATTGGTTGCAGATGATCTGATTTGATCTTGAAGGATAAACCCCAACAGCTTAGAAGGTATACACAAGCTGTTGTATATAGTGGTTGCGTACACACACGGGCTGTAGTGAGCCAGAGCATGTACACACGTGGGCTGCACTACTGACAGGTCGCGTACCTGTTGACAGATTGATATCTGTTGAGGATTATAGCCTCATCTCAGTTGGTGCTGAGGGTGTAAGCTTAGTCTTGCATGATAGAGCTGGTGCTCTTGTAGAGTTGTACTCTATTCAGTTGTTGTTGATAAACCCACGGATTGTTGTCCATAATAAAAAGAAAATTTGTACATACATCTTGTGTTCTTTGTGTTCCTTGTGGTGATGACTTGTTGATGATATATTGCTGATATATGTTTACATCTAACTGGTTATAAATGACAGCAATGGAAAATGAGTAAATGTTGAATGTTAACTAAGGAGTTTTGTGTAAGAGGGAATTTTTGGTAAAAAGAGCCCCACACTCATTCACCCCCCCTCTAAGTGTGGTAGGTGTGTCCAACACTTTGAAGGCTGCTTCTTTTATATTTGAATTTTCCTGTTTAGTTCTCATTTCATATGTTGTGAAGATTACATGTAATTCGTCCATGCTTATTGAGTTTAGATCCGATCTTTCTTCTAGTGATGATATCTTAGGGTCAAATCTCATAGGAAGAGATCTTAGTACTTTTTGAACAATTACAAATTCTTTGATTTCTTCTTCCAATCCTATGGTTTCATTTATGGTTTCATCAACTCGTAAAAAGTAAGCTGCAATATTCCCATTTTCCTTCATCTTAAGTTGTTTGAACTGACCTCTATAAGTTTGAAGCTTTGTTGCTTTGACTTTTGAATCTCCTTCATCAATATTTTGAAGTTTGTCCCAAATCTCTTTAGTGGATTTACAATGTGCAACTTTGGTGAATATCATTTCACTAAGACCATTCAGAAGTGCATTTTTGTCTTTGGAATTATTCTGACCGAGTTTCACTGCTTTTTCATTTGTTGGCAGAACTGTTGGTGTTGTGTATCCATCTACAATTGATTTCCAAATTTCAAATCCCTATGCCTGTATATATGTTTTCATCCTTATGCTCCAAAATGCATACTTCTGTCCATTGAACTGTGTTATTCCATTTTTATATAAGTTGTTTCTCTCCATGATCTACCTTTCAGTGGTTAAACTGATTTCTGAAGGAACCTGCTCTGATACCAATTGTTGGATTACTGAG
>SNQJ01S0083677.1:17218-34865 GCA_010110895.2 Picea sitchensis
GAGACCGATTAGACAACGACCATATAGACTAAACCCCATATATAAACATAAAGTTAAAGAGGATATCGACCGGATGCTCGAAGCTGGCATAATCGAACCAATCGAGGAATCAGAATGGATACGCCTGATGGTAGTACAGGACAAGAAATAAGGGAGAGGGATTAGGATCTGCTTCGAATTGAGGAAGTTGAACTATGCATGCCTACACGACACATTCCCCACACCATGCACGGATGAAGTGTTAGAGAATGTGGGGGGACATGAAGCTTACTCATTCACTAATGGATTCTCAGGCTACCATCAGATTAAGATAGCACAGGTGGATAGATACAACACCACGTTCGCGATGGAATGAGGATCTTACCAATATACAGTCATGTTGTTTGGTCTGAAGAATGCACCAACAATATTCTCCATAGTGGTTATCGCAGCATTTAAAGAATTCATTCATCAGTTTCTCGAAGTATACCTCGATGACTGGACAGTCTATAGTCTGTTGAAAAACCATGTGGAAGTTTTACGCTTGATGTTAGAACGATGCAGACAGTGTCAGATATCACTAAATATCAAGAAATGCATATTTGGGACACCCTTTGGGATACTATTGGGCCACATAGTATGCAAACAAGGATTACTAGTGGATCCGACAAAGACCGTAGTCATTGTGAACTTACCAGCACAAAAAACAGTGTGTTAGCTACGAGCGACGTTAGGAAATACTAGATACTACAAGAAATTTATCAAAGGATATGTGCATATCACAACACCAATGGAAAATATGTTAAGGAAGGATACAAAGTACGAATGGAATGATGAGTTTCAACACGGTATGAATACATTAAAGGAAAATATGGTTACTGCACCGATATTAGTATTTCCAGACTGGGAAAAGACATTCCATGTACATGTAGATGCATCAGCGATATCACTTGGATCTATCTTAGCGCAACCAGGAGAAGGAGACTTGGATCACCTGATAGCATTCAAAAGAAGAAAACTATCAAAATGAGAGCATAATTATAACACGAAGGAAAGAGAAGGCCTTCGTATGGTTTACGCACTGCAAAAGTTCAGACATTACCTATTGGGAAATTTTTTTAAGATGTTTACAGATCACTCATCCCTAAAATACCTAGTCAACAAGCCAGTGCTGGGGGGGAGAATCTGTCGATGGTTATTGTTATTTCAATAATTTGACTTCGAAGTAATAATCAAACCAGGAAAAATGAATGAAGGACATGACCACCTATCACGTGTCACAAATGGAGAAGCACCCATGAACTTAGAAGACAACTTTCTAGATGCACAATTATTCTCAGTACAGATTGTTGATAACTACTTCGCAAAGATCATCCAGTACTTGAGGACAAGTACCGCACCATAAGAATATACCACCACACAGAAAAAGAACCTGGTAGTCTGCGCAACCGACTATTAACTAATCGCAGTACATCTATACAATATGGGCGCAGATAAAATCTTACGAAGGTACGTGTTAGAGCACGAACGACCAAGAATTTTAGCAGAAGCCCACGAGGGAATGGCAGGAGAACAGTATGTAGGAAAATATGCCACGCAAAAGGTACTCCGTGTAGGATTATGGTGGCCAACGATCCACAAAGACTCGAAAGGGTACTTTCAGAGTTGCAATGTCTGTCAATGGGTAGGCAAACCCAACAAAAGGGATGAGATGCCATTATGACCGCAAGTAACATTACAAGCATTTGATAAATGGGCAATAGACTTTGTGGGGCCAATTAACCCACTAGACAAAATAACAGGGGCAAGATACATCATCACCATGATGGAATACCTAACAAGATGGGCGAAAGCCGCACCAGTAAAAGACTGCAGTGCAGAGACAACTACACACTTCTTATTCAAACAAGTAATTACTAGGTTTGGGTGCTGAAGAGTTTTGATGAGTGAACAAGGCATACACTTCATAAACAACACCATCTGCCCGATGCTCGAAGAGTTTGAAGTTAATCATCAGAAGAGCACACCATATCATCCACATGCAAATGGCACAGTAGAAGCCTTCAACAAAATTCTCGAGAACGCACTAAAAAAGATCTGTAACATCAACAGAGACTACTGAGACCTCAAAGTACCCGCAATATTATGGGCGTATAGGACGACATGCAAGAATTTGATAGGGCATACACCATTCAAACTAGTCTATGGCCAAGAAGCAGTAGTGCCATTATAAATTTTAGTACCCATCTTACGCGTAGCCGCTATGACACAAATGACAGAATGAGGCACATTATAGGAAAGACTGAATTAGCTATTGTCAATGGAGGAAAACTGAATTCTGGAAGGATTCCATCAACAAGTGCAGAAGGCTGGAGACAAAGCTTGGCATGATGGACACATCAAGAAGAAGACGTTCAAGGAAGGAGATCTAGTATTGCTCTATGACAACAAATCGTTTCAGCACCTAGGAAAGATGAGAATGCATTGGTTAGGACCATACGAGATAAAATATGTAACAAATGGAGGTGCTATATAGTTACGAGATTTAGCAGGCACAGACCTCAGAGGAATGATCAATGGGAGACGACTGAAGCTGTACAAGGATAGTCGACCACCCACTGCACGGTAAAAAAAAAAAAAAGAAAAAAGAGAGAACAACAAGAGGAAACAAAACTAAAAATCCCAAAGCACGCCAGAGATAGAAAGGCCGAATAACATTTGAAACATGAATTCAGTGAAGGCAAGGACAATGGTTACATACCAAATAAAAACAAGTGGGAAACGAAAAAGTCGAAAAAAGAAGGATGACAGGATAACACTACGCGGAATTAAGGCACGACAAGGACTGTTGGAACATCACATTAAACACGCCAACTAGAAATGACAAAGTAAGTGTAATGGAAAGTATGAAACTACCATATATGCATTGAACCCACAATTATGGTGCATTAATTGCATCATGGAGGAAGCGTCCCCGACAAGCTTCATGACAGGCCCATACAACACGCGAGCACAGAAGCAACTAGTCTATTCGCGAAAGGAGAAAAGAGAAAGAGCCACAATAGCCAGAACGAGTAGAGAGAGACCACAGAGCTCACCAAAGTCATTCAAAATCAGAAAATGTTCGATAGTCACCACTATGGCACCAGTGAGGCCCACAAAACTAGTCTAGACAACCAGACTGACCAGTGTTCAAACTAGGTCATGAGGATCGTTGGAAGAAAACGAGAAACAACAACTGAAGATCATCGATATCGATGAGATCCTATCCTCAGAGATGATACCAGTGAACTCTACACAGATACTGGAAGAGATTCAGCAACCACAAGAAGAGGTCATGAAAGAGGATACTCCAGCAGTGGCACAAGAGCCTCAGAATGAGGAAGAGAAAACCCAACAAGAAGTGCAACCAGAAAGCACTGAAGCAGCCGTGGAAGTTAATGAAATGACATAGAATCTAGGAGTAGCAGTGCAACTAGACGGGTCACAGGTACCCAACCTAGGTCAAACAATAGAGAAGACCATTGGAACTACCTCGGCTTGGCCAGAGTGGCTTACAAGGGACCAACCACATCAGTGGGTAGTTGGACTGAACAAAACAAGAATTCTAGTGTTGCTGAAACTTCCACATTTTCGCAGAGGCCAGTATGCGACAACATGCATCAAGTAGTTGTTAGAATTCATGCACGGAGGGGACACATGGCTAGACAAACTTGTCCCCATAAATGTTGATCTTATTGCGCAGATAACACGACTACCCAGCCGGGGTATGTATCTCGCACTGATTCTGGATGATAAATCCAAGGAGAAGGTGTTAGGAGAGGAAATGAAGAAGAAATATGGAACTTCCAAGGGGAAAAGAGGCATTATAATCAAATATATCAACAATGCAACAACACAATTGGGCACAAATATCCTATCCTACAAATTGTTAAGAAAATATTGCAAAAATGAAGTACCAATAGGAGTCATCACAGTTGCAGCTCAGTGCGAAGAAGGAACCTTTGTGAGCTGGGTGCCTTATCTATTAAACTTATTCCAATTGGACTACAAGGATGTGTAGGACCTCGATACAGAGTTCCATTACTCATGGATGCTCACCCTCATAGCCTTCATGGGATGGCGGGAACCAGATTATGTAATTTTTTGTACTAGACCGCAGCCAGCGGGAGCGAGATATCTATTACTAAGATCCGAGCCACAGGCCAGGCATAAGAGGGAGAATGGAATTGTATTTGAAGCATACCTACAGGACATACATGAAGCTATCATCCGATCATGGAGAATAACACCAGAGGTTGTCGCGCGATATGGGGGCGTCGCTAACTTCTGGGCTACATGTCAATCCATGTGGATACAACCAAGGTAGGATCCATATAGACAGTGGCTATCTATGCACTACTGCATCACATAAGGTGATATAGACATGTTCATTAGCTAATGGAATGATGAATGGAGAATCCCATCCATTCCTCAAGAAGTACCAGAAAGAACAATAGAAGGAGAGGCAGCGTAGACAGAAACATAGCCTCCGCAAATCCTAGTGCCCAAGAAACCAAGGATGGGACAAAACAATCCAACTCAGGCATACGAAGGGTTGAAGCAGATACAAACCTAGAAGGGGAAAAAAGCAACCAACGCACAACTGAAACAAGATAAGGGAGTGCAGGAGACCACCCCAAATACCAGCACACGGGAACCAGGGGGAATGAAAAGACCAACTGTGTAGACAACAGGCACGCGCAAGATATCAAAGGTGCAACAAGAATCACCGTACTATATGATCATGGAGGAATATGGATAAATGATCGCCATAATGGTCCAGAACTGTCTAGCAGAAGACTTCGATAATGCAACACATCACAGGGATAAATTGCAAAAAGAGCTGGCAGAAATGGTACAACTCCTCAGGACACTTGGGGAGGCCYAGAGAGAAAGTAGTAGTAGAGGCATAGATTCGTCAACAACACAAACMAACRAAAAAATGGAGGTAGAAGAACGAGATCCAATCCTTCCAATGCCACACGCACACACAACGGTCTACATAAAACCTAGCATGCTGAGTGTGGACGAAATCGTGGGACAGACACCACTGAAGGATTTGGACCACATCCAATTGGTCTTCACGAGGATTCCATCAAGGGAACTATACAAATTTCAGGTTAGCGTTGACCACAAAATGTAGTCTCGAGAAAATTAAAACTTTGTCGAGATACAACAAGCCATGAAGAAGAGGGAAGCGTTGGAAAAATATTGTGAGCAGGCCAAATCTGAAAATCAAGAGGAGAAATAACGCAGGAACGAAATGGAACGAAGAGTGGGAGAAATCTTTGGGAAACTTCCAAGCATTGCATAAGGAAACAAACTCCCAGCCGCAGAAAATATCGACTAGATTGCACAGGTAATTGATCGATATCAGAAGGTGATCGAGGGTCTCTGAGAACAGCTCACACCAACAACTCCACTAGCGGTGAAGGAGAAAAGGAGGCAGGTAACAACTACACAACTACAGGAGATAGAGACACAAGTTATCATGGAAGAAAAAATTTGCGATAAAGCAATGCAACTTTGGACAAGATTGGAGGAGGATCTATAGGTCCAACGCTGGGACAAGGAAGAGGAAAGGATCAATGCAGTGATCCAAGAACTCAAACAGAGGAAAAATACCATACCAATCCTAGAATGCGTCAAGGGAATGCAAGAGATGAAGAAGATGCAGGCATAACTTATCGTTGTGCAAACGAACAAACAGGAGCGTCAGGCTCAAATAGAACCACTGCAGGAATGGGTAGCAGAAGTACTCGCACAAGCAGAAGGAGATAGAAAAAATATAGAAAAGACACAGGTAGAATGTGCAGGATTACTGAGCGACGAAGTGGCAGTTCAGGTAGTGGATACCATTAAGGAGAAGACCGCACAGGCACTGGCAAATCAAACAGAGCTGAAGGAAAAGTTATAGATGATCACCAAGGAGATCGAGGCAGATCAAAAAGATTAGGTGACTCGGGACAAGTCACATGTCAGTGTTGGGAGCCTATTGGCACCAGGCCGAAGTGGAAATAAGGACAATCGTGGGAAAGAAAGCGTGAAGAAATGAACATAACAGCTGGAGAAAGAACATCACACACACATGCAAGAAAGCGTGCACAAGGAAAGCGACAGCTGGAGGAAGAACAACATGCATGCATGGGAGGAAGACCTAACATCGGTAGGGTTATGGTTTTTGTAATGCTTTGTAAACAACTGAAGAGCCTAAAATGTATAAATATAGATGTGTAGGTATCATGTAGAGGTTTGACTATTTTGTGTTGAAAAGTTGTGTATTAGCTTGGGGTGTTAGTATTGTTATCCCATATTTTAATGTAGTTACACATGAGCGGATGCGACATACCATATTGACTATTATGAACCATTTTTGTAAGATGTTGAGCTATAAAGGAGGAGAGAAGGTAGATTTGAGGATTAGTTCGTAGGTTGTAGAGCCTGGTGCGATCTAGTTCGCCTCATATAAATCTTACCCATAAGAGGTGAATTGTAAGCGTGCGGTGCCAGAAATGCAGAACTTCTATAATAAAAGAGCCAAGAGACAAATCTTTCTGGACGTAGCCCAGGAGGGGGTGAACCACAGTAATAAATATGTAATGTGATGAATTTATGCATCTCTTTACTTTCTTTCAGTAGGTTATTGTTATACTTAATAAATGAGTTCATACATTTTTACAGAACATGAATATGCTTCTTGGGAAGTAATATGTGTAATGGGAATGTGCAGCTATGAGGAATAGGTAGATTACCCTCATAGTTCGTAGTGCATGGATCTGATTAATAAACCCCTATCTCATACTCAATCCTAGGCTTTAAACACCTGAGTCTTACATCCACCCATTTAAATCTATCTCGGGTGAGACTGTGCAATGCATTCTATGTACTGTGTTGCCTTCTGGTTTACCAGATGGGCCGATAGTTTTAAAGACTTTGTTGGAAACCCAAATGACATGAACCTTGGGTCAATAATGCATATAGACATGTCGAGAAGACCAACCACAAAATTAAAGATAAACAACATAACTTCTTAATCTTTTCTTCAAGGATTGTATCTGGTGCTATTTTGATTTTCCCTTCTTCATTAATCTTTGGTAAAATAGTTTGGATCAATATCTTGTCACTGATTACCTTATTTAATAAAGAAACACGAAATACTGAATGTACAGATCAATATGGAGGTAAATCCAATTTGTAAGCCATACTTCCAATCATTTTCAACACCATATAATATTTAAGTGATAATATATTGTCCTTCTTTTATTGCTAGAGGGACATATTTTTGAATGGTTGTAGCCTAAAAAATACCCAATCCCCCACTTAAAATTTCCTTTCACTTTGATATTGTTCTTCTTGTTGTTTCATCCTATTTTGTTCCACAACCAAATTTTCCTTCAATAGTTTTAGAACCTCATGTTTGTGCCCTATGTGGTTCTCTAGTACTTGAACCTTTGTAGTCCCTTCCAAGGAATATGTGATGGATGGAGGATGATATTCATAAAGTGCTAGAAATGGGGACATTTTTTATGAAGTATGGAAGGATGTGTTGTACCACCATTCTACCAAGGGAAACCACTTGACCCATTATGTTTTTTTATCATATGAAAATAAACGAAGATATCCTTCTATACAATTATTCATAATCGTAGTTTTCCCATCATATTGAGGATGGTAGGATGAATTGTGAGCCAATTGAGTACCCAAGCAAGAAAATAATTCAGCCCACAAATTTTGAGTGAAAAATAGATATTTTTCACTTACAATAATCTTGGGGACTCCATGTAGCTTTTGAATTGTTTCCATGAATGTTGTGGCTACTGTACTTTCTTTAAAAGGATGTGAAAGAGAGAAAAAATGGGCATACGTTTTCAATATATCCACTAATACTGTGATGATGGTATTTCCTTCATATTTGGGTAAATTTGTAATAAAATACATTGAAACTGCTTCCCAACACTGACTTGGTATAGCTAATGTTTGTAGGAGACCAGGGGTCTTGATTGTCTCTCCCTTATTCTGTTGGAAAACCACACATTCAAACACAAAATTTTGAACATCAGTTTTAAGACCTTCCCCAAAAAAATCCTTATTGATCGCATGGTAAGTTTTCAAGAACCCTAAATGTCCTCCTATAAGAGAAGTGTTCAATTCCATAAGGACCTTTTGTTTGAGTTAGAATTCTTACATAAATATAGATGACCATGATACCATAGAAAATCATTCTTCCATACAAATTTATCTAATGCATTGAGGTCCTCTTGTAGTTGTTGAATTATCTTGCATACCTCTTGATCTTTCTTCGATTCTATCACTGCTTCTTTCACTCAATCAGATTGCAGAATATAAATAACACATAGTAAACCCTATGTTTCTTCTTCTTTCCTTGAAATTTCATATGGATAAATGTAAGGCCTAATGTTAGGTGGTACACTTCCTAGTTGCAAATGAAATATCATGGTCATGATATCGAGTAGGAGGAAGACCCTTAGGCATATCTCCAAATACCTTGGAATGGTTTTTAATAACTATTCAGAGATCCACTGGAGAAACAAATATACATGTTTAAACATCTAGTTATCACAATTGTGTAATTACACCAATGTGTCCATTTTTGAATAATTTTTTCATGTTATTAGAGCTTATCATATTAGAGGGTTTCCCTTGGATACCTCTAAGATAAATTTCCTCGTCTTCTAAGGAAAATATCGTGAAAAGATCTTGAAAATTAAGGACCACTACTACCAATGATTGTAACCATTGGACCCCTAATACAACATCAACACCACCCATTTAGATATAAATCATGGGACTATCCAGTAAATACTCCCCAATATTGAGATTAATACTATGTAACTTTCCAAAATAGTTTATGGTAGATCCATTCACAATCATTACTTGAAACTCTGGTGCTAGAAATGCAAAGAAATTGAGATATTTTGCTAATTTGCAATTGATGAAGTTATGGGTACTACTATAATCAATAAACATTCTTACTTTTTATTTTTATTTTTGATGTATCCTTGTATCTTGAGGGTTTGTGGAGTACTGATGCCTCCCAATTCATGACAAGATATCATTGGAGTAGTCCCTTTTAGATCTAGATCTTGTGATGGTTCTAATTCTTTATCTTCTTCCTCTTCACAATATATGTATAATAATTTCTTCTTGCCACATGTATTCCCCTTACTGTACTTGATGTCACAATTGAAGCATACTACCTTTTCTTTTCTTTCATCCATTTGTTGAGGTGTCAAACTTATTGGTTGAGTGGCTTAGGAGAGGCAACATGGTGCTTTCTATAGTTTCTAGTGGCCACCCTTCTAGTAGCCATATTTTTGTTTACACTTTCCATTCCATACTAAAATCGTGTTCTAGGGATTTAGGTTAGAAAATATTCACCTCATGTTGAATGTTCTCATTTAAATTTCCCATAAATAGATCAAAAAAATTATACTCGGAAATTTTCTTTACCCCAAGACTGAGCACAATATAAATAACACATAGTGAACCCTTTGTTTCTTCTTCTTTCCTTGAAAGTGCATATGCATAACTGTAAGGTATAATTTTATGCGGTACAGTTCTTGGTTTAAAATGAATAACATGTTCATGATCTTGAGCATGAGGAAGACCCTTAGGAATCTCTCCAAATACCTTGGAATGATTTTTGATAACTATTTGGAGATCCAATAGAGAATATGATATAGAAGTTTGAACATCTAGTGAGCACAATTGTGCAATTACCATGGTGTCCCTTTTTGAGTAAATTTTTCATGCTATTAGATCTTATCACCTTATAGGGTTTTACTTGGATACATCTAAGAATTTTATTTAATAACTAAAATTTTCTAGAGAAAATTGTGTAAGGGTTTATGAAATGTATAATGTTTTGAGTGGACACTCCACCCATTATCATGGAAAAGTAAATCTCTAATGGCAATGGAAAGAGTGTTAGCATTGATGATTATAGGAGGAAATGCGATGTTCAAGCACCAACACTCTCTTCATTACCATTAGAGATTTACTTGTCCCTGATGATGGGTGGAGTGTCCACTCGAAACATCGTACATTTCATAAACTCTTACATAGTTTTCTCCAGAAAGTTTTAGCTACTTTTATGACTAATTTTGGAAACCTACACAATCAAATTATCAAATTCCTTACCTTTTGAGGAAAATATCATGAAAATATCTTGAAAATTAAGGGCCAATGTTCCCAATTATTGTAACCATTGGACCCCTAATACAACATCAACACCACCCATTTGGATGGAAATCATGGGACTATCCAGTAAATACTCCCTTATATTGAGCTGAATACTATGACACTTCACATAACAATTAATGATACCTCCATATGCAATCATTACTTGAAACTCTAGTGATAGAAATACAAAGCAATTGAGATAGTTTGCTAATTTTTAATTGATGAAGTTATGGGTACTACCAAAATCAATCAATATTGTTACCTTTTTATTTTTTATGTATCCATCTTAAAATATTAGGATCCATCTTATTTTCCACCTTTCCAATCCGATGAAATAATTATTCTCTTTCTTCTTGAGTCATGGTTGAAGTCTCTAGAGGTTTAGTTGGTGAAATAATTTTTGGAGGAAGCTTTGGAGCCATGTGAGAAAAAAATAAATCTCCTCTTTTTCTTCTTTATCACAAATTTTGAATCATCAAAAATAGATCTTCCAATCAAAATTTATGTTAGTTGTTAGTTACATATCTTTCAAACCCTTAATTTCGAGTAATTCTAGATGTCTTACCTTTGTCTTGCTATATATCTGAAATTTGAAGCCTTTTGAGTCTGAAATTTTGGCCTATAGTGATTTAATACGACTTCTCATACTCTTGAAAAGTTCACAGTATGAACCTTCACTGATAAAAAGTTATAGAGCAAATACCAAAATGATTTGTTTAAGACTAATTTTAGGATTAGTAAAAATCCTCAACTTGCACTAGATACATCTCACAAATTATAATGTTTCAAATTCTGAAACTTTTTCCATAGGTATTTGATATGTATCCTCAATATTATGAAAATTTCAAAGTATGAAACTTCACTAAAATGTTTTTATAGCAAAAATAAAAAGATGTATCGTTTGAAACTAATTTCAAGACTAGTCACAAACCCTAACTTCCACAAGAGATATATCCGAAAATATATTGAATCAAATCCTGAAATTTTTACCACCCATTCTTTTCTATATTGAATCATTATATTAACATTTTTGTTGTATAAAAAATCCCATAAAAAAGTTATAGCAATAATCCCAATATGACTCGTTTAAAATTGATTTCATGATGAGTAAAAAACACTATCTTCCATAGGCTATATCTATGAAAGTATATTCAACCGAAACTTGGAAATTTTACCAAAAGTACTTGAATATTTCACCTGAGTAACCTCCAAATTTTTTTGTTTGAATCTGATTTAGGTGGATTTCAGTGGCCACCCACCTATTCCATTAGCTCAAAAAACAGTTTTCCACCTTGGCAGTTTTTCGACAGTTTTTCAAGTTCCAAAATTTCGGGGTTGTTTTGAGGCCCTAAACAATGGCTTTTGGGGATTTGGGGAAGAGGTGACTGCGTAAACCACTGACCTATGCTAGTAAAAAAATGTTCTTATTGAATATACCTTTCCAACGGGCTATCATGCACCTAAAACAGAGATCGTATGAAACATTTACGACCCCAGAAAGTTGATGTACAAACTTACCCCAACGAGGCCCACATGAATTTTGGCGCTTCATCTCCTAGGGTAAGGTTTTTGGATGTCTATTGTTTTGGAATTCATATTTATTGTAAAAAATTGCCTTCAGAGCCTCATTGTAGGCATCTTCTTGCGAATGAGCACAACCATCACATCTCTTCTCAGAGATAAGCCRCCACCATTCTAGCAAGCTTGTTTTCYGCTGCATTTTACAGTTTCAGCTTATTTCCTTATTGAATAGAAACCAATTTTACTGTATATATGTTATTTTGCGTTAAGAATATTTTGAAAATAATATGTAGTCATTTCTCTCTTCTCATAAAATCTAGATCAGTGGTATTAGAGYGGTCTGSTYCTTATCGTTCTTAATGCATGTCCCCAATGAGGTCAGTGTACAAAGAATTGTGTCTCGAGCTTGTTTCTCTTGAGGAAAAAATATCTCGCATGCCCAAGTGACCTCTAATGGTGGGAGAAAATAAATACAATGGGGTAGGAGATCCCTTCATAATTTTTCTCGAGGAATCCCTCACACAACAGAGGAACGAGATGATGGATATTTTTGCGCAAATCCTTTGGTGGCTACCAACATGCGACCATCTTCCTCAAACAGAGGCACCACCCCCTTCAAAGTACAAATCAACTTCGATATTCCTATATTTGAAGGTCATATATAGAAAAATGTTGTAGACAAGTGGTGGGATCTTCTAGAAGGGTATTTCTCTATCCATAACTTCTCAAATAGAGAAAAGATTAATTTTGTGCTCCTCAAAGTTGTTCCCCATGTCAAAGATTGGTGGGAAAATTTCTACGAGAAAAAGGAAACAAAGGAACCCTAATTATTTACAGTTGCGCTCACCTGGGATTCCTTCGGGGATTCTATTAAGGAACAATACTACCCTGTTGAAAGTTATGATGATCTGTACACAAAATGGACCACACTGCGGCAGGAAAGAGACCAAGCAGTGCCCAAGTTCACAAATATCTTCCATACCTTGTGCGCCAAGATGGGTATCAAATATTATGAGCGACATCTAGTGCTCAAGTATCATGGTGGTCTGCATATATACATCTAGGCCAAAATGGAGTTTCTAGACATCTCATCCTTGGGCACAGCCTACTGATATGCCGTCAAAATTGAGCAGAAGATCAAACAAAAGGTGCGTCAATTTGGGCTTGGGAACCCCTCACAACAAAAGAGAAAAAAAGGCGGCCCCAACTCGTAGAGAAAAGGACATAGAAAAGATGGACTGCCTTAGGACAACCAATCCAGGCTGCAACCAAATAAGTACACCAGAAAGACAAAGAAATATACCGGGAAGTGGTGCGACTTCCATAAGAGCCCCTACCATAACACTGTTTATTTTTGCTCAAATAAGTCGCTAGTGGATGAGGTGAAAGACTCTGAATTAGATACAGGTTTCGACTTTGAGTCAGAACTAGAAAGGGGGATACATATCATTGATGCATAACCCAGTGCCACCGTTGCTACCACCAAGCTCTAGCCTAGTGAACTAGACGAGTTAGAGGAAGGCGAGTTCCTTTTTCATTCACAGATGTGGGTGAAGGGTACCCCACTGCAATTCATCATTGATAGTGGTAGTCAGAAGAAACTCATATTAGCAAAGGTTGTCAAGTGATTCGCCCCGTCGACAACGCCGCACCCGCAACAGTACACCATCGGATGGCTTTGCCAAGGAAGCAACATTCACATCAGCCAACAATGTTTCCTGTCATACGACATCAATCCCTTCAAAGACGAGGTATTGTTTGATGTTTCCCCTCTTAAAGTTTGTAATGTTCTTTTGGGACAACCATATTTATGGAAATGCCATGATGTATATGAGTCTAGGCCTGACGATGTTATTATTACTTTGAACAAGAAAGTGTACATGATACTTGAGGCGGTCCCACCTAGTGTTATTTCCTTGATCTCTGGCAAGAAACGTAGGAAGGTCATCTCTTAGATGGGGAAGTTTGTCTTCTTAGTGATTCACTCTCATAATGAGAAAAATATAGCAGCCACATCCAAGGTCTCCGCGGAAGACCTCTCCACACAACAAAAGCAAGTAGATAAGGTCATGGAAGAATACTCAGATATCTTTTCCTCACCTACTAGGGCACCTCTTCACTGTCAGGTCAAGCACCCCATCGATCTGACCCCCGACGCACTGTTTCCCAATGGGCTAGTCTACTGCCACTCTTTGTTAGAGAATGAGGAGATCAAGAGGTAGATCCAAGAACTTCTCCATAAGGGGCACATTTGTCCTAGCTCATCACCTTGTGGGAGCCCAATAATGCTAGTATAGAAGAAAGATGGAACCGACGACTTTGCATTGATTACCGGGCCCTGAATAAAATCACAGTTAGAAACCGGTACCCAATTCCCCGAATCGGTGACCTCCTTGATCAACTCATGGGGGAAAAATACTTCAATAATATTGATCTAAATTCTGGCTACCACTAGGTCCCGATAGAACATACATATGTATCGAAGACCACCTTCAAGTCAAAGGAAGGTATTTTTGAATGGTTGGTCATGCCCTTTGGTTTGACAAATGCTCTAGCCACTTTCATGAGGATGATGGATGATATCCTACAACTATTCACCAATACCTTTGTAGTGGTATATCTAGATGAAATTCTCATTTACAAAAAGACTTGGGAAGAACACTTGCAACATATTCAATAGGTTCTGCATACCTTGTGACAACACAAGCTATATGCCAACTTGGAAAAATTCTCCTTCGGCATGGACAGGGTCCATTACCTTGGCTACATCATTGATCAACATGGAGTACATGTGGATCTAACCAAGATTCAAGTCATCCGTAACTAGCCATCCCCAACCACACTCACTGAGCTTCAAATCTTCTTATTCCTTGCCAATTTATACCGCAGATTTGTGTTGGGATTCTCCCATATTACATGGGCCCTCATCCAAATAACCAGGGGTGGTGGTAAGGAAAAATTTGTGTTGGGCCGGTCCCAACAACAAGTGTTCGATGATTTGAAGCAGTGCTTGTGCTCAACCCCAATACTTTCACTACTGAACCTGCAACATCCCTTTTAGATCAAGACAGATGATTCAGACTATGATGTGGGCACCATTCTCACTCAGCACGACCACCCCATGGCCTATCATAGTGAGACACTATCAAATGTTGTCTGTAAGTAACCTACTTATGAAAAAAAAATGTACTCCATTGTGCAAGCCTACCGACAGTGGAGACATTATATTCTTGGGAGGGAGACAATCATCCACATGGATCATAAGAGACTGCAATTCATGTAGACATAAGGAAAATTGCAGAATGACCACCATCAGAAGTGGTCCACATAATTGTAGTAATTCCACCTCAACATCAAGTATAAAATATGAAGCACCAACTGCGTCGCTATTTCCTCAATAGACCACCGGTCACGACACTCACCATAGTGTTAGACTCTTGCGACCATGAGACCTCTAGATGGCCCCAACTATAAGAGACAGACCCAGACTTCGCCACCACCTACCAAATGTTGTGCACAAACTCAGTTGTCGATAGTTTCCATATTCAGGATGGATTTTTGTGTCATCTGGGCCCTATCTACGTTCCATCAAGTGAGTGAGCGAAGATGATCTCGAAAGCCCACTACAGTCGGGTGGCGGGACACTTTGGTGTAGAAAATATAGTGGCAATGTTGGAGGAACATTTCTATTGGTCAAAACTTCGAAAGGAGGTCAACAAGTATATCAGGTCCTGCATTGCCTACGCTATTGCCAAAATTCCCACTAAGAAACATGGCATGTACACCCCTCTACCTACTCCTGACAGGCCATGGGAATCCATCTCAATGAACTACATGTTGGGCCTCCCATCCACCAAGTAGGGAAATGACTGTGTTTTTTGGTTGTTGATAGGTTTTCTAAGATGGAAATTATGGCCACCCGCAAGAATAGAATCACAGCAGAGGCCACTACCAAGATCTTCTTTGAATGAGTTTGGGTACATTTTGGAATCCCAAAAACCATTGTCTCAGATCATAACAGTCGATCTCTCATCACATTCTCGTTGACCCTCTGGTCATTTCTAGACACCAAGCTCACCAAATCCATGACCTTCCACCCCCAGAAAAATGGCCAAACCGAGGTCGTAAATCGAATGAGTGTGCATACCCTGCACATGTGTAATTCCAAGAACCCTCGCACATGGGATGATAGTCTTCCCTATGTCCATAATAACTACAATTGAGCCCTGCATAGCTCAACCAACCATAGCCCCTTTCAGGTTGGCTTGGGATTCCAATGAATTGGGTCCCATAGATGTTGCACTAGCCGTTGTGGTCACCTCAGCCGACTCATCTCCTGCTCTAATTGAAGCTGACAAAGACACCCGGTTCATTGAGAGGATCCAACACATCCACCAATAGGTTCAGGATATCCTATAGAAGTCCAATGACAAGTACAATCAGCGCCATGATCAATATTGGGTGCCACATAAGTTTTAGGTGGGTGACAAAGTTTGGTTGTACTTGCAGAAAGAATGCCTTACAGGACCCCATCAAAATATTTTCCCACTCTTTTATGGGTCGTGTTAGCGATATTTCTTGTCTCAGGATTAGGCGTACCCAGGTCTGCAGTTTGCGCGGGAAGCACCTGATCATATCACGAGAGAATCCCATTTTGTAGCAGCAAGTCAAGCAAGCGAGCGGGAAAAGTTTTGTCTTCAGCAGTCGAGAACCATCCTCAAAGAAAATCGACGGTCAGAATCTTACAGAGGAGATCGACGAAATCCCTTCAGCCGTTAGATCTCGAGAAGTTGCGTCGGGGTTAAGCCCTAGTGTGCAGAGGAGGAGTCCCGGGGGAGTCATCGGGATATTAGAGTCATCAGGGTTTCAAAGGGTAAGAGAACTGAGACCTTTCGAGTCTCAAAATACCGATGGAGATCCTAGCCATTGATCTTGGCAGGACACGCGTCAGACATCAGGAGGAAAGTCAGGGTTCAGTTCATCGGAGAATCGGAGTTTTCGAAGACAAGAAACTCTTGCATGCAGGAATCGCGATCCGTGATTTCCCGACTGGATCAGAACCGTCCGTCAGCAGGGACATGTGGCAAGAGATCCTGCAGAGTCGGGGATTGGGGAACTGAAAGTCCCGTGCACATGACAACAGGAATCGTGATATCCCAATATGCGATTTCCCGACGAAGTTAAGGACCGTAGTTGGGGACAGGTGTCGGAAGGTCAATCCTTGTAGGGAGACATCGCCAAGTGGCATCGGCATATCGTGAACTCGGAGGTTCATGAGTTGGAGCCGCAAAGATTTGCGTCCAGAGTTGCGAGACCGTGAGAAGCTATATCTCGGCAACCGCCGGTTAGCGTGTGGGACCGCAAGAGCAAGTGGAATGCAGGTGGCAGGCTTTCGTGACGGGGAACAGACTATTGATAGGTCAACGACCATGAGCCATCAGGGATCAGAGAATAGCGATTCCAGAGGATGCATGCACATTGACGTCGAAAACCCCGAAACCCCGATGGAAAGCTATATGGCTACGGTCATATGGTAGCAGGTCACATGGACCATTGTATAGCTCAGATGGGCTAGCACATAAGGTGCATTGGAGAATCAGAAATTGGGGAAACAATTTACACAGGGTCACAACCTATGGTCACTGGGGAAAGAAAAAGAGTTGCGCGAAAGGGGCCAAAGGCGTCGGGTTTCAGTCACAGGGAGGCCCGTCACAACCTCCAGTTGCCATCGGACCCGACCTCGATCCTGGTCTTCACTTGGAGTAAATGAAAGTAGGAAGGGGTGGTTGAAACCTCTCTTCATTCATTAAGTGTGAAGTATGGAGAGTCTCGTAAGCGGTCTGCTCGAGAGGGTCCTGTGTACCCATTATTTCAGAAAAGCCATGCCGAGTCCTAGACTAGC
>SNQJ01S0083677.1:38434-52069 GCA_010110895.2 Picea sitchensis
CTCAACTTGTACTGGGATCCAATCTAGTTATCGAATCCGGTTCGTCGCATGGTTATATTTCAACCTTAGTATCCACTCCTACAGTAAGTGGGGAAAATCACATAAAAAGACTTCGTGTAAATCTGCAAACTCGTATTTATCCATATATTTGCGAGGTGTGATTCTAGGGTTTCTATTGTCTTTCTGGGAAAACTCTACCTCTTCGGTTCTCAACCAACCTTCAATTTCTTATTTCATGGGGTTCCACAGTATCAACATTCCCTTCTAATGGCCCAGTGGTCTTATGGTTTCACTCATTTGTTTCTCATGCACTCTATCTCATCTACCCAGTCCTCTCTTGTTCCTCTTAACACGGCAACAAAACCATTTGTTTTTTATCTTTCATTGTGTGGTCAGTCTTCCCGACCTATCTATATGAGTTATTGACCCAAGGTTCATGTCATTTGGGTTTCCAACAAAGTCTCTAAAACTATCAACCCTTCTGGTAAACCAAAAGGCAACACAGTACACAGAATGCACTGCGCAGTCTCATCCGAGATAGATTTAAATGGGTGGTTGTAAGACTCATGTGTTTACAGCCTAGGATTGGGTATGAGATAGGGGTTTATTAATCAGAGCCATGCACTACAAACTATGAGGGTAATCTACCTATTCCTTGCAGGTGCACATTCCCATTACACAGATTACTTCCCAAGCAACATATTTGTGTTCTGTAACAATGTATGAACTCATTTATTAAGCATAACAATAACCTACTGAGAGAAAGTTAAGAGATGGATACATTCATCAAATTACACAGTTATTACCGTGGTTCACCCCCTCCTGGGCTATGTCCAAAAATATTTGGCTCTTGGCTCTTTTATTATCGAAGTTCTGCATTTCTGGCGTCGCGCGCTTACAATTCCCCTCTTATGGGTAAGATCTATATGAGATGAACTAGATCGCACCAGGCTCTACAGCCTACAAACTAATCCTTAGATCTACCTTCTCTCCTCCTTTCTAGCTCAACAACTTACAAAAATGGTGCATAACATTCAATATCATATACCGCATCTGCTCATGCGTAACTACAATAAAATATGGGATAACAATACTAACACCCCAAGCTAATACACAACTTTTCAACATAAAGCAGTCGAACCTCTACATGATACCTACACATCTATATTTATACATTTTCGGCTCTTCATTCGTTTACAAAGAATTACAAAAACCCTAACCCTACCGACGTTAGGTCTTCCTCCCATGCATGTGTGTTGTTCTTCCTCCAACTGTTGCTTTCCTTGTGCATGCTTTCTTGCATGTGCGTGTGTTGTTCTTTCTCCAGTTGTTACTTCCATTTATGCACGCTTTCTTTCCCATGATCGTCCTTATTTCCACTTCGTATTGGTTCCAACAAGCTACAAAATAGAGCAATTATTGAGTACCTCATCAAATGGAAAAACCTACCAGTGGAAGAGGTGACATGTTAAGATGAGATTTTCATGTAGAAACACCCGTAGTTAGTCCATTATTGAGGAAAACACTTGTTAAGTATAAAACCCATTATTAATCCCTAGATATTGAATTATTATATTTCTAGTTGTATATTCGTATGTAGGCTAGAACCCTTCATTGTACCTGTTAGTGTCCTATAATGATAGGAGACATGATGGTTCAGATATTATTTGTGGGTCTCATGATGAAGTTCCTGGCTTGTTGGTCTTGTTGTCTCTTGAAATAAATTTTCCAAGTTATTGTCATTAGGTGATAGGATGGTCATAAGATGAAGCATATTTGAATTTTAAGTGAAAAAGTCTTTAAATTAAGTTTAGACTTGTCTTTTCAAAAAGTGATGAGTCTGTACTTTTATTAGGGAAAATCCAAAATTTTCATTTTCATCAGCTAAGGGTCATTCTTCAAAGAACTGTAAGCTACCGAAAGTTGTCACTTTAGGCAGATAAAATGGCATGTGCGAGGCACTCTAAGCTATCGAAAGAATAGAATCTGCTAATGGTCAGGCTGTCCCATCGGACTCTCAAACCACCATCAGTACACATCATCATCATCTCAAATGCTGCTGAAATTGAATGAAAGTGGACCACGATACGATCTGGGCAAGTGATTGTTTGTCTGATATTATTATTTAGTGAGATCTATTTAACCCTAATCTAGTATATTTGATTCCTCCGTTGCCAACACAGATCACCGTAAGCTCGTATCATTCATTTTTACCTGATCTATCCCATAGTGTATGTCCTGATCGAACGATGCAGTCTTCATTATGATCTAATTTTCATTCTATATTAAGGGTTTGTTATAAAAATCGTCATCCAAATATTCCCCCCATATCATGCATCCTTCCTCTGTTTGAGTTTCAATTTTCCCTCTATCAGCGTCATTGTGTCTTCCCAAGCCCGATTTTATCGTATTGCAGGTGTTGACATTTGTTTTGCAGATGAAGAAGGGAGGATCTCTGCTCAGGAAGGAGCTCAATGACATAACATATCTGGAATCTCACCCTCATATTTTCCACATGTTCAGAGATGTTGGTTTCCATAGGTATTGTGAAAAACTCCAAGGTTTTCACCAAGGAGTGGTTAAGGCATTTGCCTTAACCTTTGATGGAGCCAAGGCCAAGGTGGGAACAATTGAGGTGCAGGTTGATGAAGCAATTGTTGCAGCAGCAACAGAGATGCCTAGAAATGGTGAAAGATGGTTCAAGTCAACAATTACTAAATACATTGAGTTCATGTCTTATCTCAAGCCTGAACACAAATGTATTAATTGGAAGAAAGATATCCCTAGATCCTACTTGGAAGAAAAGTGGAAACACCTGCTCAAACCAATCTAGGTATACATAACATGTGAAGGAAGATATGGTAGAGTAATGTTCTACCAATTCAAGATCAGGAACCATTTCACAGGTAGATGTCCTTTGAATATGCCCTTCTACCTTCACATAAGCTTGATAAAAATGACACACCAGGTCCAGGCCAAACCTAACAAGGTGCAGGGTAGACTTTCCCATCATAGTCTTATCAAACTCATAGTGCTTCAAGAATTGTGGGGGAGTAATAAGACTTGGGAGCATCTTCTTTTCTTGGGATAATTTGAACCAGAACCCTAGCCTAAGGACAAGAAGAAGATCTCATTCAAGAAATATTCAACACCCATGAGCAATGAAAGGAAAAGAAGAGCTATCTCCCTAGTACAAATAAAGGAGCCAACTTCTTATTCTAAGTCCAAGAGAGCTAAAAGGAATCTTGATTTCAGTCAAGCTACAGAAGGGAAATCTAGTTCCCCTGACAAAAATGTCATGAATCTTCCTTATACAGATTCAGAGGAGGATTTAGAGTCAGTAGAAGGAGAGGTTCATGAGAAAGATTCTCTTGAAGAAGCACCTTTTTCACCAGAGGTTCTAGACCTGGAGATTCTTGACGCATCAATAAGCAAAGCAAAGAAGTCAGCATCAAGAAAGATCAAAAATCTTGAAAAGGAAGTCAGGGAGCTAAGACTTCTAGAAAGGGTGGTTGAAGACAAAAATGAGACTATCAAACAAACATCATCAAAGGTAAGAGATTGTTTCTAAAGGCTTTCTAAAATGCATATTAAATTGGAAAAAAGGAATCAAAGAGTGCTTAAAGAAAACAAGAAGTTATACAAGAGGGTCAGATGTTTGAAAACTAAATTGGTCCTCAAATATTCCAATCTCATAACACATCCTAGATTAAAAGATCTAGCAGAGGCTGCAGAAAACCTAAATGAAAAACCTTCAAGCTCAAAGCTCTGAAAGAATTCCAATTTTTGAAGTATTGTGAAGTTTTTGTAATCCTGCGGTTTTAGCAGCTTATTTGTTTTCCTCAAGGCGTTGTTAGCTACTGCTTTCGGCAGCTAATCCTACTCTGTTTTATACCTGTAAACCAACGAAAGCGCAGAAATTGGAAGAATGCTCATCTTTTTGCTCAGATCGAAGATTTTTTTTTCCAGACCATTTGGAAGAGGTTCCAAATAAAATATAAAGATTAATGGGATACAGATCATCATCCTTTTCCAGTTTTTGAGGGAGATGCTAAAGCAAGAAGGTTAAGTGGATTTTCAATTTTTGGTCAAAAAAAGCTTATTTTTCAAAACAGGATTTTGAAATACCTTGTCATCACTTGGAAAGTTATTGAAGATATCAGATAGTGTTGAATGTTGTCGAACATTGTTGGAGATCTAGTTGATAAGGGTTTGACCCTTAAATCAGGACTAGATTTTACATATCATAATAGTTTTGATTTTATTTTATTTTAAGTATTTCAGATCCATTTTTATAGGATCTTGAACTGTTATGTAAAGGTTATAAAGCCTATGACTTTTAAGAAAATATGTGTGGGACTTGGGATGACCAAAAAATGTAAAAAATGCTCGCAGGTTTTAATTGACTGTAATGAATGAATACAAAAACTGTATTTCCAGATTCTTGTGTCATTTTTCTGTGGTGAACTGCTTCTGATGTAAATTTTTATTTTCTTGTTTATCATACCATTTATCTTTCCCCATTGTTTATAAGAAGATTATGCTCAGGATTTTTCATGGACACCCTGATTAGGATTAAAGACAATGTTTATGTTTTCTTCTGAAGATTGAATGCAGAATTCAGATAAGCCTTGCTTTGCATTCGAAATGATCCCTGATCTTTTCCTCTCTCCATCCTACAAATTATAAGAATCCGTTGATGTGAATATCTTGCCTGGTTATATATGTCTCTGTTATTTATTCATTCAATCATCTTTGATATTTGACTCCATTGCTCCCAATGGTCCTTTTTTTATGTCTCAACCAAAATAATTCAAAATACATAAAAAAAACCATGTTCTGCATAACTAGCCTAATATCTTATTTCCAACAAAGTTATATCATACAGAGAGATCCCTCTCTAAGTCTTGGAGGGATAGATCCAAGACTCGAATTGGTTTTGATGTTTCCTCTGTGACTACCTCCACAGCCTTGGGAAAATTACAGAGTGATAACAGAATGACGACTCCACTAGGGACTTTCCCCAGTAGTACACTTCAAAGTTCCAGATCTGATCACTGATGTTGGACAGTGACCAAACACAAAAAGGATGAGATCATTCACCTGGTGACTCCAATCTCCAGATCAGTTCCAATTCGAAGACTCAACTGGAGCAAGGACCTAAAACATGGCAAGACAACCTAGAAAGATCAGGTGTTCAAACTCAAATTGTATCTAAGATATCATTGGCTTTATTTGTAATTGTATTCTCTCCTATTATAATCCTAGTCAAGAATTAATTACTGATGCTCATAATGATCATGATCAAGTTGAAGAACCTCAAAAGATTCATCCTTTACCTATAGCTCTAGTATACACTCCCATATCTGTAGATAGTCCAGTAGGACACAAATCTCATGCTTCATCTCCTCCCATGGTTGAAATTCCAGTTAACCATCAGCCCTTTTCTTTACCGCCTATAACTCCAAAGATCCCAGATAGATACAAGCCCCTAGAATTGCCTCCTATTATCTATGACTTCCCTACCAATTATGACAACAAGTTGCCCAGATTTGATGGAGATGATGCCAATATCACTTCTGAAAAACACATCCAGAGGTTTGAACATTTCCTTGACCTTTATGAGGTTGAAGATGACTATGTCTATATTAGGATGTTTTCCTTGTCTTTGCAAGGTAAAGTTAAAAATTGGTTTAAAAACCTTCCAGCTGCAAGCATTAGAAATTTTCATCAGTTCATGCAAGTTTTCTTAGATAAGTGGGTGATCATAGGAAATATGTTCCTTATCCTAGAAGAGTATGACCACTTGAAAAGGAAGCTAGGAGAGATAGTACAACAGTTCTCAACTAGGTTCAATAAGGTGTATCATTCAATACCTGTGGATGTAAGGCCACCTCCTGGTTTATCTCAATTGCATTACCCAGATGCCTTTGATCCAAAAATGACATTCCAGTTAAGAGAAAGAGACACTGCAACCCTTGAGGAAATGCAAAATGTTGCAGTTGACATAGAAGCTAATCTGTTGTACAAAAGGTCCAAGCTAAGAGTAGAGGAAAAGGCCATAACTGAAAAGAAGTGGATGACATCTTCAGAAGTGAAGCTAGATGTCCTGGCCAACACTATAAAAGAGATGATGCAGGAAATTAGTAGCAGAGAGGAAATTGTTGTTCAAGGACATTATGTCCCATTAATGCTAGAAAGGGAAAGGATCAGTGTCCCCAAACACCTTGCAACCCAACCTCAGCATTTTTATTCACCCAACAATTACTTCATGTACTCAATCCACGACACAGTCAAAGATGAAGTTCAAAATCAGAATATGGAGGAAGATTCTCCTGATATGATATGCATGTTCAATGGAATTTCATCCATGGATGATTCACCCAAGCTTGATTGGTACGATGACAATTATGATCACAATGCAGAAAGTCTTGGGGTAAGTGGACATACTTTACCCTTATTCTTCTCTTCTTTTAAATTTTTGAAATAAATTTCTGAACAAGTGATAAATATCAAAGAAGGTAAATCTTTTGAAGAGATAGTGAAGGATGTTAGTGTTGAGAAAGAGGCTATTTCAGATCTAGGATTACAATATCCAAGTTTATCTGATTTTCGAAGTTTAGGGGAAAATTCAGAGCCTGAAACAGAATTTGAAACACAAGAATGTAATTCTGTACCATTAAATGATAATTCACTTCAAAATTTGAAGGGGGAAGGCACAGAAAAATTTCAAGAAAATGCAAACTACCTGCCCCTATGTTTTGCCTCACTCCTGAGAAAACATTTCCAGCAGATTGTAAACAGTAATAAAGAGGAATGTTCTAATGCATCAGTTGAGGAGAACAAGGATGATACAAAAGCTGATCCAGAGGTACAACCACTAAATCTTTTTGAAGGCCAAATATCAGATGAAATCCCGAAGTTTGAAATAGGTGATGAGCTAATCCATTTTGATTCACTGTCTATGTTCTTTAATTCATTTCAAATTTTGAGAGTGAATCTTGGTCAGCTTCTAGTTGAAAGTCACAGTGTGAGCCATGAAGTACCAGTAGAGTCAATGCCACCATTATCTAAATCATTTTATGACCTGATAGTTGATATTCTGGATAATGTGTGTTTTCAAATTTTGGTTTCATTTACTCCTAATGAATTAAAAATTGTTATGATATGGATATGATCAAATAGTCTTCCCCACTGTCTGGTTCAACAGAAATATCAGTGCAAAACCCATCAGATGAAATGAAAACGTATCTTGAAATGTTTGAAGACTAGAAGACCTCGCGAAACAACACAAGGTCAGGAGATGGAATGGACTGATTCCAAATTCCAAGAAACAAATCAGGTCTATTTGGATTCTATAGGTATGTACATGGAGAAATTTTTCATGGAAGGTCCAAAACACATTTTCAGCAGTTTAATGGTTTTTCAGATTAATGAATTTTCATGTAAGGGAGATCAGGATAGAAATCCTTATCACATATAATTACCAGATCTACATCTGAGTTTAAGGAAAATCAATGAAAGAGCCCAGGTTTCAGATCCAATTTTTTACTGGTTATACTAGATGTCTCATATTGATTAGGATCAAGCATTCTCAGGATTAGAATAGGGTGTATGTATATAAATAAGATCATCGGATCAATGTTTTTATCAGATTTACCATATGCAAATAAGCTTGTTGGGAAAGTATGTGGTTTATTTTGTTTTCTATTTTACTTCAAAGACTCAGTCAAGGTCAAAATGAATCATCAGCTGATATCTGGTCACCAAGGTGCAGGACAGATCAAAATACGGGTTGTGGGATTATCCCAATGGACAAGGCATTGATTTACGAATCCGAAGAGTTGGGATTCTTGACACCTCCATCAGGAGCTGCCATCCCCAATTGGAGCCTATGTTAGTGTCCTATAATGATAGGAGACCTGATGGTTCAAATATTATTTTTCGGTCTCATGATGAAGTTCCTGGCTTGTTGGTCTTATTGTCTCTTGAAATAAAATTTCCAAGTTATTTTCATTAGGTGATAGGATGGTCATAAGATGAAGCATCTTTGAATTTTCAGTGAAAAGTCTTTGAAGTAAGTTTAGACTTGTCTTTTCAAAAAGTGATGAGTCTGTACTTTTATTAGGGAAAATCCAAAATTTTCATTTTCGGTAGCTAAGAGTCATTCTTCAAAGCATTGTAAGCTACCGAAAGCTGTCAATTTTGGCAGCTAAAATGACATGTGTGAGGCACTCTAAGCTGCTGAAAGCATAGAGTTTGATAACAGTCAGGATGTCCCATCGGACTCTCAAACCGCCATTAGTACACATCATCATCATCTCAAGTGCTGCTGAAATTGACTGAAAGTGGATCACGATACGATCTGGGAAAGTGATTGTTTGTCTGATATGATTATTTAGTGAGATATATTTAAACCTAATCTAGTATATCTGAGTCCTATGTTTCCAACACAAATCACCATAAGCTCGTATCATTCATTTTTACCCGATCTATCCCGTAGTGTCTATCCTGATCGAACGATGCAGTCATCATTATGATCCGATTTTCATTCTATATTAAGGGTTTGTTATAAAAAATTATCATCCAAATATTTCCCCCATATCATGAATCCTTCCTCTGTTTGAGTTTCGATTTTCCCTCTATCAGCGCCATTGTGTCTTCTCAAGCCCGATTTTATCGTATTCCAGGTGTTGACATTTTTTTTGCAGATGAAGAAGGGAGGAGCTCTACTCAAGAAGGAGCTCAATGACATAACATATCTAGAATCTTGCCCTGATATTTTCCAGATGTTTAGAGATATTGGTTGCTACAGGTATTGTGAAAAAATCCAAGGTTTTCACCAAGGAGTGGCTGAGACATTTTCCTTAACCTTTGATGGAGACAAGGCCAAGGTGGGAACAATTGAGGTGCAGGTTGATGAAGCAATTGTTGTAGAAGCAACAAAGATGCCGAGGCATGGTGAAATATGGTTCAAGTCAACCATTACTAATGACATTGAGTTCAGGTCTTATCTCAAGCCTGAACACAAATGTATTAATTGGAAGAAAGATATCCCTAGATCCTACTTGGAAGAAAAGTGGCAACACTTGCTCAAAGAAATCCAAGTATACATACCGTGTGAAGCCAGATATGGTAGAGTAATGTTCTACCATTTCAAGCTCATGAACCATTTCACAGGTAGATGTCCTTTGAATATGCCCTTCTACCTTCACAGAAGCTTGATAAAAATGACACACCAGGTCCAAGCCAAACCTAACAAGGTGCAGGGTAGAATTTCCCATCACAGTCTTATCAAACCCATAGTGCTTCAAGAATTGCGGGGGAGTAATAAGACTTGGGAGCATCTTCTTTTATGGGGATAATTTGAACCAAAACCCCAGCCCAAGGACAAGAATAAGATCTCATTCAAGAAATCTTCTACACCCATGAGCAGTAAAAGGAAAAGAAGATCTATCTCCCCAGTACAAAGAAAGGAGCCAACTTCTTATTCTAAGTCCAAGAGAGCTAAAAAGAAGCTTGATTTCAGTCAAGCTACAGAAGGGAAAGCTAGTGCCCCTGACAAAAATGTCTTGAATCTTCATTATACAGATTCAGAGGAGGATTTAGAGTCAGTATAAGGAGAGGTTCCTGAGAAATCTTCTCTTGAAGAAGCACCTTTTTCACCAAAGGTTCCAGACCTGGAGATTCCTGAAGCATCAGCAAGCAAAGTAGAGAAGTCAGCATCAAGAAAGATCAAAAATCTTGAAAAGGAAGTCAGGGAGCTAAGACTTCTAGAAAGGGTGATTAAATCCAAAAATAAGACTATCAAACAAACATCATCATAGGTAAGAGATTGTTTCGAAAGGCTTGCTAAAATGCATATTAAATTGGAAAAAAGGAATCAAAGAGTGCTTAAAGAAAACAAGAAGTTATACAAGAGGGTTAGATGTTTGAAAACTAAATTGGTGCTCAAAGATGCCAAGCTCATAGCACATCCTGGCTTAAAATATCTAGGAGAGGCTACAGAAAACCTAAATGGAAAACCTTCAAGCTCAAAGCTCTAAAAGAATTCCAGTTTTTGAAGTATTGTGAAGTTTTTGTAAGCCTGTGGTTTCGGCATCTTATTTGTTTTCCTCAAGGCATTGTTAGCTACTGAAAGCTCTGCTTTCGGCAGCTAATCCTACTCTGTTTTATACCTGTAAACCAACGAAAGCACAGAAATTGGCAGAATGCTCATCTTTTTGCTCAGATCAAAGATTTTTGTTTCTAGATCATTTGGAAGAGGTTCCAAATAAAAGATAAAGATTAAAGGGATACAGATCATCATCCTTTTCCAGTTTTTGAGGCAGATGCTAAGGCAAGAAGGTTAAGTGGCTTTTCAATATTTGGTCAAAAATTGCTTATTTGTCAAAATAGGATTTCGTAATGCCTTGTCATCACTTGGAAAGTTATTGAAGATATCAGATAGTGTTGAATGTTGTCGAATATTGTTGAATATCTAGTTGATAAGGGTTTGACCCTTAAATCAGGACTAAATTTTACATATCATACTAGTTTTGATTTTATTCTATTTTTAAGTATTTCAGATCCATTTTTATAGGATCTTGAACTGTTATGTAAAGGCTATAAAGCCTATGAATTTTAAGAAAAGATGTGTGGGACTTCGGATGACCAAAAAATGTAAAAAAAATGCTCACAGGTTTTAATTGACTGTAATGAATGAATAGAAAGACTTTATTTCCGGATTCTTGTGTCATTTTTCTATGATGAAGTGCTTCTGATGTAAATTGTTATTTTCTTGTTTATCATACCGTTTATCTTTCCCCATTGTTTATATTAAGAGTATGCTCAGGATTTTTCATGGACACTTTGATCTGGCTTAAAGACAATGTTTATTTTTTCTTTTGAAGATTGAATGCAGAATTCAGATAAGCCCTGCTCTGCATTCGAAATGATCCCTGAACTTTTCCTCTCTCCATCTTACAACTTATAAGAATCCACTGATGTAACTATCTTGCCTAGTTATATATGTCTCTGTTATTTATTCATTCAATCATATTTGATCTTTGACTCCATTTTGCCCAATGGTCCATTTTTAATGTCTCAACCAAAATAATTCAAAATCCATAAACAAACCCATGTTCTGCATAACTAGCCTAATATCTTATTTCCAACAAAGTTATATCAGACAGAGAGATCCCTCTCTGAGTCTTGGAGGGATATATCCAAGACTCGAAGTGGTTTTGATGTTGCCTCTGTGGCTGCCTCCACAGCCTTGGGCAAATTACAAAGTGATAACAGTACCCTTTCATTATAATTGTGCCATGTTTCTCCTCTCTATATACCAAGGATAACTAGTCTTAGGACCATCCCATATAATCTTGTACAATGAATATATTATAAAAGTAGGTTTCCCCCTCAAAGTGGATTGTTATTCATTGACGTCTTATCATTATCAAGGCATTGGTTCCTAACACAAAGTTTGATATTATGGAATTTTCCAAAAGCTTGATGATTAACTACGAAAAGGGCCTAACAATCCTTTGTAGAGGATTCTAAAAATATATATTTCTAGTGTAAATTCCATAAAATGCCCAAAATTAAAAAAAAAATTCATAATGTTTAAAATATGATACTAGGAAAAAGTATGCTTACTATTACCTTCCTCCTATTTCTTTGGTGTAGCCTAAAATTTCATGTACATACCGATCATTTCCACATCTCCATGCTCTTGCTAGAAAATCTCATCTTCTTTAACTTGCCTAGAAATCAATCTAATATATATATATATATGTATGCCTTTGAAATAGTAAACTTGCAACTTCTATCCAAGTTCAAAACCATTTTTCAAAGGATGGTGCATTCATCTTTTAGATTTTCTATATATCTCTTCCAACTATTCAAAGTTTCCATAATGGACGTTTGTGACACTCATTACTTCTATGTTCTTCCCTAATAGTGCAATCTACCTATGATAGATAAAACTTAATAATTATTGTCTACAATAAGATTTATGTTCCTTCTCAAAACTCGATGTATGTCAATGGTATCACATAATGGGAATCACCCAGAATATGAGTGATATTTCATGCTAAAAATACATTAGCGTATGTCATGATCGATATACATTAGTACTGGTTTTGTCCCAGTCATTAGCGTATATCGTGATCGATAATAAGCGGAGAGAATTAAAGAGAAAATGAGCCTATAGAGCTCCCACATCAAGGAACAGGAAAAGCGTTTAATCGGGCACCAAGAGATTTGCAACAACAAAAAACCAATTCCTAAGGTCCTGAGACTCATTCCCAGACTCAGGCGATTGTCGGAAGCATGAAAGGTGCTTAGCTCATCTATATCAATTTCAATCCCTTTTCCCAGAGGGAACCTTGCCATGTAACCGGGGCTTAATGAGTAAGAATAGGTGAAGGTGCAGGCCCGTTCATCCGACAGTTGCAAGCGAGCTTGATCAATGGTGGATTATGCATGTTGCATCAAAAAAGCGTCTGGGAGGTTAACATGACATCGAGGCGCATAGCACGTTTTTAGGGTTGGCACTGTGGGAAATTTAAGAGTATATTATACCCAAGTTGTTTGATCAAATATCCCCTCAGACATAGACCTTTTTTAGGGTTGCAGGCTACAAGAGATTCATCCCTTGTGTTTCTTTTGTGCATGTGTTCTTGTAAAAACCATCCCTCTCATTCCATGGCTTCGTGTATTAGATCCCCATTAATAAAATCTCGAGCAACAAGTTTATGACATGTATACTGTGACTTCCTCTGAATGTATGACCACTTCATGCCATTTTTTCATGTGTTTAATGACATGCAGAGGGTACCTCCATGGATTTAAGTATATAAAAATGTTTTATTGTTTGATGCATATTTTAATGATATGATATATTTGTCAAGATTGTTGAATTCTTAATTTCTCAGCACGTCATTCTATCCATAGGCTGTGAGATTCAACATAGAGTTGCCTCACATGTTTATCTTGTATTTCTTCAAAATCCACCCCTTCTCAAACTTAAATCAAATTGTCTGAATAACTCATGGACATATGCCTCTTCGTGTTGAATGTCTTGATATTGGTTTTGATATTGTTTGAGGGCCAGGAGTTCTATAAGAAAGAGAATTTTTACCCAAATTTTTTCATAATCTATGTTGTACATCAACATGGTTTTAAGATCTATCCTAGGTCTTCGCCCCTGGGATGCCTCGACATAGTTCCATTTATAGTCTGGAACATCTTGAGGGATAACACCTTCCAAAATCAATAGGCCACACTACAAATATGATACCATAAAAACTACTAGATCTCTTTTCTAGTGTCCCCTCAAACCAATTTCTATAGAGAATAGCAAGACCATCAATGGTAGAACAATTTCCACGGTAATTTTAAAAACTCACCCTTTTATTTTCCACACAGAAAGAAGATGGGTTCCTAAGGATCTTTGCAAAAGTCAAGAGGGTCAAAGCCACAAATTCAACATCAATTCCAACATGCCACTAGATCAAACCCTTTATCGACTGAATGCAAAGGACCCAAATTTGAGACTAGGGAAGCAATTCAACACAAAGGAAATGAAGCATAACCCAAATCAATTTGCCCCAAAACAATGCAGACCAACTAGGCTCATCTCATTTCAGAACA